>JAUZSV010096929.1:0-14167 GCA_034780495.1 Parotocinclus cesarpintoi
CTGTCTCTCTGTCTGTCTCTCTCTGTCTGTGTCTGTCTCTCTTTCTGTCTCTCTCTGTCTGTCTCTCTCTCTCTTTCTGTCTCTCTCTTTCTGTCTCTCTCTCTCTTTCTGTCTCTCTCTTTCTGTCTCTCTCTCTCTTTCTGTCTCTCTCTTTCTCTTTCTGTCTCTCTCTCTCTCTTTCTCTCTCTCTCTCTCTTTCTCTCTCTCTCTCTGTCTCTCTCGCTTCACATATTTCCGGCAGGCATGAGGACAGCTCCGGACGTTTATATTTATTGTGTTCTTTATTCAGATTTATTTCAGGAATGCTTTTCTTTTTTTTTTCACAGTGGAGCTTTAAAGTTTTAGATTATATTCTGATATCTATGGCCAATCCCAAATCGAGAAAGCCCAGGGCGACAGTGGCAAGAAAACGTCCCTCAATGTTAGAAGGTATAACCTTGACTTAAAAAGGGACCCAAACCTGCTGGAGTGGCTCAGATCATACATATAAGAATGAAACGAATTAATCTGGGCGAATAAGTCCCAATAATAAAAATAAGTCCTCCACCAAACATTACAGTTGGCACTTTGCGTTTCTTATGGCCTCTATCATTGGGCTACCTGTCAATCATCAGCACTCCATAGCCCAAGCTTTAAAGCTCACCTGATACAGACCGCTCAGATAGCCAAGAAGGTGCCCTAACGAGGAAATCTTGCTCAAGGAAAACCAGACCGGACAACAGTGGTACGTTCTACGTTCTAAAGAGTCCAGTCCTATCCGAGGTCTGCTGCCGCTCTGTGTGCCCAACAAGCCTCTGTGTTTCCTTGTTTATTCGGCAGTACGAGAGCGTAGGACGTTTTGCGTGGGGGGCGGCCAACGTGTAACGATCGCGCTCCAGATTCGCCCTCAGGAGGGTCAGACCGGGTCAGGGCTGCAAGCTGGATGTAAGCGAGATCATCGGTCTGGCTGATCGTGCTACGCTGGGATGGGATGAAGCGTACAGTCGTGCAGTCGTACAGTCACAGCGACTCTCGGTCACTTGATGGATCATGGATCTCCGCACATTTCTGTCCTTCATCGATGTGATCCATGAAGTATTTCGGCAGGATAGTGGAGTAGGTTTGCCATTGCTTTCTCCGCCCCTCCCTATTTATCCGAGCTTGGGTTCCCGGTTACACTGCCGGGGTGTTTTGCATACGCACAAGTCATTGACAATTTGGGGACGCCAATTAATCTGGCACGCATGTCTTTGGACTGTGGGAGGAAACCGGAGTACCCGGAGTAAACCCACGCAGACACGGGGAGGACATGCAGACGCCACACAGAAAGGACCCAGGTCGCTCCACCCTGGAATTGAACCCGGGACCTTCTTGTTGTGAGACAGCCGTGCTACCCACCGAGCCATGCCCATTAGGTCAATTAGTGTCTCTGAATATGACCTGTGATCTGTGAGACTGGTGTACTGTGGCATGCTGAACTAAATAGGATGGGTTCAAGATGAAGGAATGTTCTTAGGAGTTAATGAGACTGTTTGGATGTTTATTTATGGTCGTTACCATCCAAACACTGGAAATGAGGATCTTTATGGAGGAACGTTCAAACAACCATGGGGTTAATGATCCAAATACAGCTTAAAGCTTTTGCAATGTCTACTCGAAGACCAGAAGAAAAGCAAGGAGTGCTGAGTGACTTTCCTAAACCTAAAGCACCAAATGTTTGTGCAGCATCAGACTTATGGATTCCATGTCAGCTCAAATGTATAATGTGGTTTTTGTTTAAGATTGACGACTCCCACATTCAACAGTAACTCAATATAGTGTTATATGAAACACTCAAAACACTTAACACCCCCCCCAACACACACACACACACTTACTCCACCCTCCAAAGGATAATCAAAACTACAAAAAAGGAATGTACAGTCAAATATACAGGAAAAGCTCTCCGATCCTAACCTCTGGCGTCCCCCAGGGGTCTCTTCTAGGCCCACTCCTGTTGTCTTTGTACAGCAAATCAATGGAGGCGTAATTATTAGAGAACACAGCTTCTTTTATTACAGTTGTGTCACAGAGACGACGCCTCCAGACACCTTTCAGGAGGACGGAGAGGATATTGGATTGACATCACATCCTGGATGGCAATAAACTAGGGTTTAGTTTTCAGCGAGGCTTAACAAAGCTTAGTTAGATGGCTTTAATTCTGCATTTTATTAAGGACACATGGCAACTAGAACCAGGAGGACAATGGAGACATGAGTGTGTACGGTCCAGAGAGATTTTAACCAACCACGACTTGCTTCTGGAAGGCAACAGAGAGCGACCTCTGGTGGTTCGTTTGGCAAACTGGATTGACTGGTGACCATACAGAGTAGTTTAGAGTTCATATTATACAACTCTGAAGTGAAAACAGCATAATGGTGGACTTGGTGGTGACCAGCGTTTGTTGTGTTTTGAACATGTTTTTGCTGGGGATGCTGGTTACCAGTACATCTTGGTATTTGCTGGTTTTTGGATGGTGGTGAGCAGTGCATGCTGGTCTTCGGGTGGTGGTGACCAGCACATCTTGGTATTTGCTGGTTTTTGGATGGTGGTGACCAGCACATTTTGTTTTTTTACTGGTCCTTGAATGGTGGTGACCAGCACATCTTGGTCTTTGCAGGTTTTTGGATGGTTTTGACCAGCACATCGTGTTCTTTACTGATCCTTGGATGGTGGTGACCAGTGCATGCTGGTCTTTGGGTGGTGGTGACCAGCACATCTTGGTCTTTGCTGGTTTTCGGATATTGGTGACCAGCACATCTTGGTCTTTGCTGGTTTATGGATGGTGGTGACCAGTGCATGCTGGTCTTTGGGTGGTGGTGACCAGCACATCTTGGTCTTTGCTGGTTTTTGGATGGTGGTGGCCGGCACATCTTGGTATTTGCTGTTTTTTGGATGGTGGTGACCAGCACATCTTGGTCTTTGCTGATTTTTGGATGGTGGTGACCGGCACATCTTGGTCTTTGCTGGTTTGTGGATGGGGGTGACCAGCACATCTTGGTCTTTGCTGGTTTTTGGATGGTGGTGACCAGTGCATGATGGTCTTTGGATGATGGTGACCAGCACATCTTGGTCTTTGCTGTTTTTTGGATGGTGGTGACCAGCACATCTTGGTCTTTGCTGGTTTTTGGATGGTGGTGGCCGGCACATCTTGGTCTTTGCTGGTTTGTGGATGGGGGTGACCAGCACATCTTGGTCTTTGCTTGTTTTTGGATAGTGGTGACCAGTGCATGATGGTCTTTGGGTGGTGGTGACCAGCACATCTTGGTATTTGCTGGTTTTTGAATGGTGGTGACCAGCACATTTAGTTTTTTACTGGTCCTTGAATGGTGGTGACCAGCACATCTTGGTCTTTGCAGGTTTTTGGATGGTTTTGACCAGCAAATTGTGTTCTTTACTGATCCTTGGATGGTGGTGACCAGTGCATGCTGGTTTTTGGATGGTGGTGGCCGGCACATCTTGGTCTTTGCTGGTTTTTGGATGGTGGTGGCCGGCACATCTTTGCTGGTTTTTGGATGGTGGTGGCCGGCACATCTTGGTCTTTGCTGTTTTTTGGATGGTGGCGACCAGCACATCTTGGTCTTTGCTGTTTTTTGGATGGTGGTGACCGGCACATCTTGGTCTTTGCTGGTTTTTGGATGGTGGTGGCCGGCACATCTTGGTCTTTGCTGGTTTGTGGATTGGGGTGACCAGCACATCTTGGTCTTTGCTTGTTTTTGGATAGTGGTGACCAGTGCATGATGGTCTTTGGGTGGTGGTGACCAGCACATCTGGTCTTTGCTGGTTTTTGGATGGTGGTGACCAGCAGATCTTGCATGCTGGTCTTTTCTGGGTATGCTGGTGACTAGCACGTGCTGGTAAAACCAGCAAGATCATACTGGGCAACCAGCTTTGCCAGCATGGATCTGATACTGGCCAATGCTTGTTTCTTTCAGCAGTGTATTGTGATAATTAAAGGTAATCATAAAAAGTCACTGGTCAGCTGTCTTCAAGAACTCAGTATTCAGTGATTGAGTTATATTATGAAGCTAAATGTACAGTTCTGAATGTCAGTTTGCATCTGATAATCGAATCGATCCATCTAACGAATATTCAGCCATAGAGAATTAGATCTGAATCAGTCACTCTGACCCCACCGGTATTTAAAGATGAACTTATTTAACGACCGTGCTCTTACCTCGGCTTTGATGCTCAAGACCGCTAATGAAGGTTAAATGTAAATCTTATTGACTGACACTGTACACACTCTGCTGTAAACATTATTGGATACTCGTGCACTGGCTATCTGAACCTCCTCCCTGTTGGGTATTTTTGGTCTGAATCTGCGGTTACAGGTCGAGTCTCTTGAAATGCATTAGTTGTAAAAACAAGCCCAGGGAAAGGGTCGACAAAATACTTGGCACCTCACCGCTAATTTGTTGGCCGCTTACTAATTTGGACGTGCTTTTAGTTTTTTATCTGTTCAATTGCCAGCATTGATGTTTGTTGGAATTTGATAGGAATTTTTTTTGGATGTAGCTTAAAGGAACGCGCAAAGCAATGACTTTTGGGTTGTTGGGTTATATGACTGTGCTATTTTAGCTGGATATATCCCAAATCTATGGAAATGACCATTGCTCGGGTGCCCCTTTAAGAGCTTGTGCTAGCTTTGGACCACAAGAGCATGAGGCTGGACAAAAGTTTGGGAACCACTGCTCAAATGACACGTCTGATTTCATAAATAACACCAAAGGAACACTTTGTAGGGATTCAGCAAATCTACACAATATGGCATTGTCAAAACAATTACAGCCCTGGAACGCAACTTGACATCACCATAGGTGGGATACGAACCAAAGAGTCAGATCAGCAATGCTCCACATTACAGATATCGGACAAAAACAGATGTGCAAATGCTTTTTTTGCGGATTCACTAATGTTTTTGTGTCTCAAAACGTAACCGGCTTGTTAACAGATGAAATGGTAAATGATTAAACCGGGGCTGCCTAGACGTATTTAGGAGACTGCGAATGATTGATTTGAACTGTAACCACATCCATACAGACGTCATAATTGGCTGAAGTTCCATACAATCCATGAAATGATCCATTCGAGTTCAGACCTGGGATTTATCTGCCTGTGTGTGTGGGTGTAGGTCAAGTTTATATATCGGTTCGAAGCCCAAATGAACCAGAAATTTTAGAAAGCTGTGGCATGTTTCATAACGTGGAGACATTTGATCTTTTTAGACAAATTAGAAAGTCCCCACAGTGATAGTAAGACAAGTGTGTGTGTGTGTGTGTGTGTGTGGGTGGGTGAACCCCTCGCTCTGAATTCGTCCTGAGTTAAATGTGAGAGCGAGGGAGTAGGTGGGGAGCGAGATGTGAAAGAATGCTCTGTCTTGCTGCAGTAGTAAAAGCTAATTACCGCTTATGGATAGAGAAGAGGGTCAAACACAGACCCTCGATTGATACAGATGGCCGTTGGCTGGCCTTGCCGTTGATAAAAGCCTCCGCTTCACCTCTTGGATGTTGCCAGGTGCACACCCTGCGTTATCCCTCATCCAAAAGGCGAAGCTCCATTTCCATTCAGATCACAAACCATGAAATGAACCTTTTAGCATGGCTGAGTATTGTCACACGTTGAGACGCTTTTTCCATTTCTTTTTGAATCGCGCACGCTGTTTCTCGTCCCGACTGGTGATAGGAATTGACTAGCGTGAATGTCAGTGGGTTTTTGGTAGCGTGACACCAATATGGGCCTAGCTTAGTAAATGACTTTTATTGATAATAATGACCTTGCCTGATTAAATCTAATCTGTCTCTCCTCCTGTCTTCCAGGTTTTATTTATACCTGCGGCGGGACGTTAAAGGGAAAGAACGGCACTATAGAAAGCCCTGGATTTCCACACGGATACCCAAACGGAGCAAACTGTACCTGGGTTATCGTAGCTGAGGAGAGGAACAGGATACATATCGTTTTTCAGTCCTTCGCCGTGGAAGAGGAATATGATTTTTTATCTTTATACGATGGACACCCTCACCCAGCCAACTTTAGAACAAGGTAAGAGCTCGGCCGTTGCAGGTCCGGATACGAGTACCTGCTCAGCAGCCACGATTTCAAGGGAAGGGAAGCCCAGCATCCCGTCAAACGTCAATAATTAAATGGTCCAATATCGAACGTACGGTTGTGCTAACGTTTTATTGACTACAAATGCGTTAGACTACGTTCGTCTCGAAGACATGACTCATCACGAATGGCCTGACTCGATTTTGTTAAATTCTCATACACTCCTGTAGTGTCAATGCCATAGATTTTAACAAATCGTTTTCTTAGCTTAGTTTTCTATGATCAATGCATTTGCCCGTAGAAGCTGAGCGTCCGTTCACTTTAATGGGACTGCATGGAACAGATGTTTTATTGCCTCATTCCAGATGGTCATTGGATAAATGGCACGATTTTGACCCATCCCCGGAGGTTCAGCATCTCTGGGTGTAAATGGAGCTGTGGGCGGGCCTCGGTTGTGCATTCTGATTGGAGGATCAGTCAATCAGTAAATCATTTGTTCCTGTCCTGTTTGATTTTTCCTCCTCTGAACATTGCTTGTCAGTTCGGCTAGTTCCTTGGGCCATTATACCTGTTCTAGTTTAGGCCAGACTTTTTTATTGCTTGTTTCGCGGATCTGCCAACGACCATATTTAAAGAATACAAAAAAAACCCAATTTTTTTTTGGGTATTTCTCGGATCCGCCACAGTACTAATAGTTAAAATAAAATAAAAAATAAAATATATATATATATTATATATATATAATAATATATAAAAAATATATATATAGCCAACGGTATTGTTCTGTACATTAAATTTTTTTTCCCAGATTCACTTTAATTTAATTGTAGATTAAAATTATTATTTTTTTTTTAAATAAAAAAGTATTTTTATTTCTTCCTTCTTTCTTGTATTGATTCCACATAGTCCTGGAGAAATTGAAAAGTGCTGAAAAATAAAGATTTTTTTTGTATTTTTTTTTTCCCCCTCCCTCCTCAGTAGATTCTTAAGTAGGGCCTCCGAGGAACAAGCAATTAAAAAAAATTATGGCCTTATATGAAAAAGGATGTAAATCAATTCCCAGACCTTTGCTATGCAAGATTGGGGACCCCTATTAGGCATGGGACGTCTCATGGTTTCCTGATGAACTTCAATTCAAAGCTGGCAGGAGCCGAATGCAGATGAACGTACTAGTTTGGAGGTGTAAACCAATAAAGGTGTCATACTGTGTAACTAACATTTGCCCAGGCAGTGTCTAAGACTTTATTACGGTCCTGAAAGATTAAAAGATAACACACTCTTGAGGGGTGTCTAAAGACCTCTTGAAATGCAGTTTGTATCAAACGTGGGTTGAAGGGGCAGCAGCAAAAGCTGAAAGCACTTGTTCCTCCCAACGCCTCCCCTGCAGGGAGTAGGTCAGGAGGTTGATATGGGCAAGGCTGGAAATGATCAAATGTTCCCATGAAATGATTGGCCTCGTGCTGTGGTGATTACGGGGTTATCTTGACGCTGGTTCTAGGCAGTTCCTTTGGGAAAAGAAAGTGGTTGAGGCTTCGAGCACGTGACATGTGCTGGTTTTCTGACCCTGTAAACAATAAATCCTCATTTACAATTAGCTGGATTAGATAAACAGTACAAAAAATCCACTGTATCTGTTTTTTTTCCCCCCAACGATTCCTTACAATACCCTCACAGTGCTTCAAGACCAAACACTTGTCTCTTGAGACAGCAACAAGTCTCTCTTACTAGCCTCGATTCCTCTGAAGGGTTTAGAAGCACACGGTTGAAGCAAACACTTCCATGCTGCGCCAACACACTCCTAACGAGAGGGGCCGTATTATTACAGTTAAGCCCTGAGACGTACTAACGAGCCAAAGGCCTGGTGGAGCTTCTACATGCATCTTCACCTTAACGAGGAGGGCCACCTTCTCAGAAGCAGGATCGCGTGACGTATCGCGCAACGCATCCCGTCGTTTAGGCGCCACGCTCGGGACAGATCCGGTGGCATGTCCTAAAATAGCTATTTGTTCAGCGGAAGGCTGGATCGTCTTTTTTGAATGACAGGAACTTCTCTCGTCTAATGGAGACGGATATAGATCGTTTTCAGCCTTTGAGCACCAGTAGCTATAAATTAGAGAAGCGGGGCTGTCAGATGAAATCCTTGCAATCCTACCTCACCTCACCGCGACGCGCCGTTCATGACACGAATATCGGTGGGAAAATAGTCTGAGGACGTTCTTAAACAAACACCGTTCTCAAGACTCAGAATGGGCCTGCTTGCGCAGTGTTTACTAGATCGAAACCTGTGATACAACCCTGCTTAGATACAGACTGTCAGAGACGTTGAGTGACAGAATCATATCAGGTTTCAATGTCTTCCTGGGATAGCGGTTGAGCTGAGTAGCTGAGGAGGGGAACAGGAGTTTTTCTGTCCTTCGCCGTGGAAGGGAAATATGACTTCTTATCTTTATATGATGGACACCCTCATCCAGCCATCATTAGCACAGGTACCTGCTCAGCAGCCGTGATTTCTCTAAACATGCCAAAGAAGCCCAGCTTCCCCTAAAATGTCAAGCTTAAAAAATGGCCAAATATTGAACGTACAGTTTCGTTAACAGGTCATTGCCTACAAACGTGCTACAACGCGCTCTTCTCGAAGACAAGTGACTAATCACGGATCGCCTGACTCGATTTTGTTAACTTCTCAAACCTTCCCGTAGCATCAATGCCATAGATTTGAATAAATCGTTCTCTTAGCCGGTCCATGATCAATGCATTTGCCCATAGAAGCTGATCGTCTGTTGATTTATTGCCTCAAAACCCATGGTCACGGAATAAATGGGACAGTTTTGACCCATTCCCTGGAGGTTCAGCATCTTTGAGTGTAAACAGAGCTATGGGCAGGACTTTTATAAGCATCAAGTGACAAAATCATATCATGTTCAAATGCCTTACTGGAATACCAGTTAAGTTTGGATGGGATGGATGGGATTAACCGTACAGTCGGAGCCGACTCTCGGTCGTCATGATTGATGGATCATGGATCTCCACACATTTCTGTCCTTCATCGATGTGATCCATGAAGTATTTGGGCAGGATAGTGAAGTAGTTTGCCATTGCTTTCTCCACCCCTTTCCATTTATCCGGGCTTGGGACCAGCGTGCAGCTGTTTTTAGTTACCCTGCTGGGGTGTTTTAGACAATTTGGGACTAACAGACTACCACAGACTGTGAGCGGAAACCGGAGTAAACCCACACAGACAGGGTTAGGACATCCAGACTCCACACAGAAAGGACCCAGGCTGCTCCACCCTTCTTGTTGAAGCAAGCGGTGCTACCCCACCGAGCCACCGTGCTGCATTGATTTTATATAACAATATATTATTCAGTCCATGGCTTATCTGTCTTAATAAGAAGGTTCTGGGTTCAGGTCCCAGTATTAAGCCCTTAAGCAAGCTCCTTTACCCTTGAGGGCTTGGGCTCTGCTTTACAAGATGTACCCATTGTAAGTTTCTTCAGATAAGGACCTCTGCCAAGTGCGCAATGTAAATGCATATTCAAATAAGCACGCTCATGCATACTGATTAGGAGACGTTAAGTTGCGTGGGATGTACTGGGACAGAACGTCTTCCTCCACGAGCAGAATTTTAGCACTAAAAATGCTTCATGTTCTAGGCACAGTCAGTGTACCTGGGAAAATATTTGGTACCCAACCCGAGCAGGATATATAGCTTAAATATAAAGCGGCGTTACCAGAATCCGTATACGCAGACCACTGTTAGCATTACCAACGATTCCTGTAGCACATTCCCCTCCATAGATCATGTTCTCCATAAGAAGTTCTTATCTTGATGGATCTCTTTATTTACGGCGCTTTCTCAGAGCTGACTCCGCCTAAAAGTTTTTTCCTTCGAGAAATGACTCTTTTTCCACGTTGTGGACCTTTGCTTTTTATTTTAGTGCTTCTCATAATAGCCATTCATTCCGTTTCTTTATAGGCCATATTTATCGCCCAGTCTTCTTTTGTAATATTTATAGCCTATAGCGCTCGGGCGACGTGGAAAAGGTGTAGAGATGGAGCGCGGGGTGATAAATGTGCGACCGAAATTGCAATGTAATTTGTATTTATTGAAATAAAACAGCATTTCTGTGTAAAAGCTGTGTAAAAATGCAAAACTGGAGTCTTTTAGCTAAAGTGCTACCTTCAAACATGACCACGTGACATAAGGGTTAGTTTTGTAACCACGTCCACATATTAACATTTATACAGCTTTGGCATATTTATGACAGATTATAAGGTACATGTGCTGAAAACGCTTATGAACACGAGTTTCATGTGGATTTTAATATGTACATCAATTATGACTGCAGGGTTCACAGGGGCTTTTATAATATAACTCGATCAATTATTAATACAGGGTTGGTCAGTCTTTTAAATAAAGACAATAGATTTGATATAGTCTATATATTCTATATATTAATCATAACATAGATTTACATAACATCAATATCATCAATACAGCATCTGTAGGACATCCTGAATAATGAAATAAATACTTTTATTTGGCTTTGAATGGCTTTTATTATATATAGCTGTTATGAATCCATTTATAAAGACTCTTATCAATAAAATTGTCATTTATTATACATTTTGCTTTTGAATACAGGCTTAATTGTGACTTTTCTGACATGATAATAAATACAAGGTTCATTTAACAAACATTATATACCAGTTGTGAACTTTTAAAATAGAACCCTTATTCATTATTAATACAGAGTTAGTCAGTCTTTGAAATAAAAACTATAGATTTGATTTTACTCTATATATTAATTAAGTGTAGATCATTCAAAGATTTACATAATCAATATCATCAATACAACATCTGTAGGACATTTTGAATAATGAAATAAATACTGTCTTTATATAGACTTTTATTATGTAAAAACTAGCATGAATCCATTTATAAGGCCTCTTATTATTAAAATTGTTATATGGACTTTTATTATGCATTCTAATTTTAAATACAGGCTTAACTGGGACTTTTCTGACCTGATAATAAATACAAGCTACATACATCAGACAGATTATATACCAGTTGTGAACTTTTATCATATAACCCTTATAAATTATTAATTATACAGGGTTTATCAGTCTTTTAAATAAAATCTATAGATTTGATTTTACCCTATATATTAATTAAGAGTAGATTAGTAGAGTATCATCAATAACATCTGTAGGACATTCTGAATAATGAAATAAATACTAGATTTTATTATTATTTAGTATACTGCTTTTATTATACAGAAACTAGTATGAATCCATTTGTAAGGACCCTTATTAATACAATGGTCATATGGACTTTTATTATACATTCTGTTTACATTTACAGTATTTAGCAGACGCCCTTATCCAGAGCGACTTACTATTAATACAGTCTTACAATCCAAGCAATTGCAGGTTAAGGGCCTTGCTCAGGGACCCAAGTGGGGCAGAAATGGGATTTGGACCTTCTGGTCCATAATCCAGTTCTTTTACCACTAGGCCACCACAGTCCTGTGTTTTTAAATACAGGCCTAACTGGGAATTTTCTGACATGATAATAAATACAAGTTTGATTTATCAAACAGCTTCTATACCAATTCTAAATTTAGAGACGTTATTATTTTCACCTGACTAAATTACTTAACTTTTAACTAAATGACTTGAATGAATGAAGAAAATAGGTTTAAGTGAAAGAAATATCAGGTTGGAACGAAGTGAAATATTTTTCATCCTCTGACCCTGCGTTTCAGGAGGGATCAATCCATCAGAGGCGTCCTGGCAGATGCTCCTGACACGTTTCTTATCCAGTATCTCTCTGACATCACAATTTGTCATTCCTTTCTTTTCCTAACGGCACTTCCCAGAATAGCAACGCACCTGCACCGCACAGACCCGAGTTCAAACGAGCTCAAACCCGACCCAGGCTTCAGCCACGATCCAGCAGGAGTGAGTGATAAGGAATCGACGTTCATGGTCGCTTTGGGTCTGATCTGATCGAGCTTCGGTTGAACGTGTGACAGTTTGTTAATTGTGGAGAGAAAGCAAGGATTTGATTAACTCAGGGTGCATCCTGGCCCATAGGCCTTATTAAAATGAAATGTCATATTCGGGGGAATGTAATCTCATAATATGTCAAAAGTGGATTAAAGGAATTAATCACGTCCTTTTGTTTTGGTGGCCGGCGTTCATGCTAATGCAAGCTAATTATATGGTCTGATGCTACACACTTTTCTGCTGGCTCCGGTGGCAGGGGATTTTGAAATAAACAACTCGACAACAGCCAAGCCGACTAGCTGTGAGGTAAATCAAATGCGATGACAAGGCTGTACAAGAATGTTCACAGCCTCTTCTAAGTAGCTCAAGTGAGGATTCAGTGTTAGCATTCAGTTATTTTATCAGTACTGGCAAAGTTGAGAATATTACGGCGTTAGCTCAGTTTGATCTCCTACATTAGCAGACATTATTAACATTTTTTCTCTCAGAGCTCATGTTCTGGTGCTGGTTCCGGCACCACACACTTGGAAGTTCTTCTGGCTCGGGGTCGCTCTGATTGCCTTCAACATCGGAGGCGGGTCTCACCAGAGGGCAGGAACTCCCTCCATCGGTTGGACATTAGGGGACGATGTGCCGCCAAGGACCTCCCACTAAGGACTTGTTTTATAATCTATTTTGTTTTATAATTTAGTTTATTTTCAAATTTTTCCCCCGTTGAGTCTTGGTCCTCCCAAGGTTTCTTCCTAGCATTTCAGGGAGTTTTTCCTTGCCACTGTCGCCCTAGGCTTGCTCAACTTGGGATTGGCCTTTTAGGACAGTGTAATATTGTGAAGCTGCTTTGAGACAATGCTCCATTTTAAAAAGCGCTATAGAAATAAAATAAAATTGAATTGATTTGAAATGAACAGTAACAGCTTGATCACCCTTTATGGTGATTCGTCCACCGGCTCCTAAACTTCATTATTAATCCTCCAACATTTAACAATTCTGCCCCGGTCCGGACTGAAACCACGACATGGCTAGTGTGCTGAAACGCGGGGGAACCTCATGACGGCCGTACAAAGCATTGAGAAAAAGTTTGTTATCGTGGATGGAGAAAATGTGCAGCAGGCAGATTAGGAGGACTGAAAGTACCGAGTCAGATGTGGTTAGAGTGTGCATGCATGCTCTGGAGATATTCAGCATGCCATCATACATAAGCCCCAAACCATTCAGCACATACGTTTTCAATTTCACTTCTGACTTCACCAGTAAATAAGCCTATCAACCCGGAGGTGTGCTGCCGCTGCCGCTGCCACCGCCGCCGCCGCAACTCCTGATTCAGAAGGAGGTGGCAGGGACTGACAGACGTTTCTTGTATTTATGAGCAGCCAGGGAATTATGGACTTATCCAGACTGACTTACAGGCTGACGCAATCCTACAGGGTAAAATCCAAACAATTGACCTGTAAAGGCCTTGCCTGGGAGCCTAACAGTGGCAGCTCGGCAGTGGGACTCGAGCTCTCAACCTTCTAGTTAACAGTCTAATGCCGAGTCGCCACTGCCCAATTTATCCCTCTTATCTTTATTCATTCATTCATGCAGTATCTCAGTATCAACCCCAACCCATCGTAGGGCACACACAGTCAGACACTTGGGGACACTTTTTAGAGACGCAAATTAACCCGACATACATGTCTTTGGAATGTAGGAGGAAACCGGAGTACCCGGAGTAAACCCATGCAGACACGGGGAGGACATGCAGACTCCACAGAGAAAGGATCCAGGCCGTTCCAACCTGGGATTAAACCCGGGACCTTGTTGATGTGACTCAGTGGTGCTACCCATCTAGCCCCCGTGCTGCCCCCTCTTATCTTTAAAAGGGGTAATAAAAAATAATGATAATTATGTGTGTTGCTGTAGCAACACAAATATCTGTTATCCGATTTTTTGTTATTCCACCAATTTTCAGTCAATATCTCCTCCTAAAGCTTTCAGCATATCGAAACGGGACGAACGCCGAAACGTCTGGGATGTTCGGGAGAAGTGTGCTTGTTCATAGCTAAGAGATATCTCGAACCGTGCACCCGGTGCCCCCGATTTTCTG
>JAUZSV010097040.1:0-14163 GCA_034780495.1 Parotocinclus cesarpintoi
ACACACACACACACACACACACACACACACACACACACACACACACACACACACACACACACACACACATACACATCATACATATGCACTGCCAGCTTGCTTAATGACTGCATATTTGTTCAATTAAGTGACATTAAGACCTGGTTTGGTCTGGCCTGTGGAGATATGGCAGTGCTCTTGAATGGCAGATGGAAGGTGAAATTTTGGTGCGAGTTGCTAATTAAGGAACACCCAATGATGTGCCAGTGCTGTTACTCACCTCTCCATATTTCAGAAACTGACTTTTACTAAAGGGATCAGATAAAATGTGCAGTCAAATATTTTAGGATGCTAAATAAAGTCAGCAAGATGATTTAAAAAAAGGTGGTAAAGGTGGTACATTGCAAAAACGAAGAAAAAAAACAAAAAACCTTGAGGACTGTAGGGGACAGAGAAAAACTGTTAAAAGCAAGCAAGCATTTGTTATGCTCAGCCACTGAGCAGCCACATATTTGTACTCCTGGGACAGAATATTTTAAAAACATTTCTCAAGGCACACTTAAAGATAGATGAAAATTAGTTACAGTTTTCGTTTATGTTGGCCAGACTAGGCAAAACCTAGAAAATCTAGTCAAACAATCAGAAATATACCTCTGTTTTTATGCGGTTCTAAAGGGTTTTCTGTGACATCATGCTCCACACTTGTATCAGCAGGTAGATTTGATATAACTTATGTGTATGTTTTGCATGGAATTGCAGGTTTGTGGTGTTTCCTGAAACATTACTATAGTTTGATCAAGGGAATGTAAACTTTATGGGACAGCAGCCTATTCTATCCACTACAAAGCATCAAGTTATTTCTTAGTTAATAATTAAGACTTCAGACAAATATATACTGCGTTTTCATGTGAAACAAAATGTCAATTCAAATGAAAAGTAAATCTTTTCTTCCTCCATTTTCCAGTTACAGTTTCTGTTCTTAATGTTATTTTTGCATTTCTGTATTTCAATCCTGTAAGTAAATTAAACTTTTTTGGGTTTTGTTTTCAGTAGGGCACATTTTATACAACAGTGTTTTTTAATTTATTTAAAACACTGTCTGATATTTGAATCCCTTCAACAACATTTTACCTTATGACCTAGTTTCAGGGGCAGATGCAACAATTGAATCCCATTTTGTAGTGGCACTGCCACTCTTGTTCTTGCCAATTTAGTATAAGTAAATTTACTGTAAAGGTGTAGTGAGCTCTGTAGTTGCTGCCAAGTGTGGAGATGTAACAGAGATGAGAACACATGAGCCAGCTTTCTATGACTTATCTAGGTCTGATCTAGACACCCATTTTGGAGAGGCAATGATAACTGACAATACCTTTTGACACTTAATGTGATAAGATGGAGAGTAAAAAGTGCTTTCTACAATTGAAAAGCAACATTTGGATCAGCTTTGTGTGTGATCATGTGGGCTCTTGAAGAGTGTAAAAATGCTGATAAGTGGGGCAGGTAGTGTTCAATCCAGTCCGCTTGGCTGGAAGAAAAACAGGAAGAGAAAAATACTTGAGGGGGTAGCATTTGGCTAGACAAGTGTATCTGGAAAGGTATGTTTCCTCATGGATTTATATTTAAGATGAACAAAATTATCCCTTAAGGACAGTGGCCTTTTAGTCCGAATGTGTTTTTGTTTTATTTAATTAATTCAGGAATAAACCCTCAAAGAATTTAAGATGACAGTGCCCATGACCCATACCATATCAAATGAAATTCAATAGAGCAGGGGGTTAAATTGAATGACCCTTTACATCTCTGGGAACGAATCTGCATTGCAGTCGGAAGGGACTGATCCAGGATCCCTGAATATGCAGGGGCCACATAGTGTTCCTAGGAAATTCTGCAATGTGGGAGGCAAGGTATATAACCTGTCAGAAGACACAAATTACAGAATTGGACTTCAGCAAGCGCTCATCATACATCCATGAGAAGGCATTGATCAAAGGTTCCACACTAAAATCCATTGAGTGTAAAGTAGACAAGTGAATAAGACTACGAAGACTGAGATGGAATAAATTTACATGTCATTTGTCTTGTATATGGATTCAACTTTTCAATTAAAAGCACCTTCCTTGAAAACACAGTTGTATTAGAATTTAAATATTTCTAATGATTCATTTATATGTCAGTGGTTGCTTATTGGCAATATAGTGCAATTGCCTGTAGTATATAAACCCCTCTCTTACGTGAGTAAATGATTATCGAAGATGACCTGAACGGAACGAATTCTTAGCAGTGCTGTTTCATTTGATAGTTTAAGAACTAATATCTGCAGTAAGGACTACTAATAAGAACAATGTAAATCTTACATATTGTATTTGCAGTTAGTTACTAAAAATAATTGTGAAGATGATGAAGAATTGCATCTAAATAAAGGGGGACAAATAGTTTAAATTATTTGTATTATTCAAATTAATAAGCATCGGACAAAAGTATCACACCCATCATATTTTTGTAACTATTTTATTATATATTTTCATGGGATAACATTGAAAGGTATGACACTTTGATACAATGTAAAGTAGTCAGTCTACAGCTTGTGTAAATTTGCTGTTCTCTCAAAATAACTCAACACACAGTCATTAATGTGTAAGCCGCTGGCAACAAAAGTGAGTACAGCCCTAAGTGAAAATGGTCAAATTGTGCCCAAAGTGTCAATACTTTGTGTGGCCACCATTATTTACCTGCACTGCCTTAAATCTTTTTGACATGAGCATTAGAGCTTCACAGTTTACCACTGGAATCATCATTCCAACAAGTGTTACAAAGAAATATATATAAGAAGAATATTTAAAACTTCTAAAATTATCTAAAAATATTGTTTTTTTAAATATTCTGCATGCAAAATGACACTGGACCATAAAAAAGTTTCACTTCTTACCAGTAATTGACGCAAATATGCTCAAACTATACAATCACTTTACTACTATCTTGTTTACTTTCCCCCAGCTGCTTTAAAAACACAACCACCTTAGTCCTTAGTTTGAATGTCTTCAGCAAACTGTTTTCTGGCTGTCTTGTGCATCATTTTTAGAAGGGGCTTCCTTCTGGGGCAACAGCCATGCAGACCAGTTTGATACAGTGAGCATAGAATGGTCTGAGCACTGACAGGGTGACACCACCCCGTTAACCTGGCAACACTTCTACAACTATTTTCAAAAGCCAATCTTTGGATATGATGCTGAGCACATGCACTTAACTTCCTTGGTCAATCATGGTCAATTCTGAGTAGAACCTGTCCTGTTAAACTGCTGTACAGTCATGGTCAGTTTCTGCATTTCATTTCAATTTCAGGATTTTGGTAATTTTCTTATAGCCTATGACATCTTTATGTAGGGCAACTGTTTCTCATATCCTCAGAGAGTTATGTGCCATGAGGTGCCATGCTAAACTTCCAGTGACCAGTGTGAGAGAGTTTGAGAGCGACACCTGAGACCTTGTAACACTAAGGTGTCACATGACACAAATGAGGGAAAATGGCTGCTTGGGCACAATTTGACCATTTTTATTTAGGGGTGTACTTACTTTTGTTGCCACCAGTGTATTGAGTTATTTTGTGGGCACAGAAAATTTACACTGTTGTGCAAGCTATTGACTGACTACACTGTATTAATTAAAGTGTCATACCTTTAGTGCTGTCCAATGAAAAGATCTAATAAATTATTTACAAAAATGAATGGGGTGTACTCCATTTTATGTGATACTGCATATTTAAGAATTTGTGATAAATTAATTGTGATATGCTCTGTGCATGGTATTCATGCAATTGGAAAGGCTGTTGGATGGGAATTAGCAATATCTAATTATGGTAATAATTATCATAACTCTTGGGTCCACTTTAGAAAGCACAATGACATGCAGTTAACATATAGGCTTGATTTGAAATAAGATGATTCAGGTTTCTTCTAAACAATGAGTTACCAGTATGTGCTTACCTCAGGAAATGGGTGGAGCCTGTTGTCCTGCAAGCCTGATTCAAGCTTGTTTTGATTTTGGCCTGTAGACTGTATGTGCCAACAGGGAAGGAAAGGGCTGCATGACCTTGCATATTTTTCCATCCCTGCCCATATATCAGTTTATTAGTGTAACCGATTTAAGAGTTGTTTTCAAAATCTGCTATTTTAATAGTCCAACATTTATTGGTTAAAGGAGGCAAATGACAGTACATTTAAATGTAGAATGAAAACAAGCAGAATGGTGTGAGAAAGAGAGGGTTGGAAAGAATGTGATGAGCTTATGAAGGTGCATGTGATTAAGTATGAGAAACTGTGATGGATGTGCACAAGAATTAAAGAGTGCTCCTGGGAGCTGGGCAGCTCAGGCCAATCGCAGCCTCGGGCTTCTCTTTCACACCTGTTCAGAGAGAAGGAAGTAGAGAGAAGGGAGTAGATGAAACAGAGTTTTTCCTTCTGACCTTTTTCTTTTCTCCATCAACAGGTTTTAGTTTCTGCAGTCTTATTGCCTCGCTGCATCTTGAGCTTTCTGTTTTTTTCTGTTTTATTTAGCTGTTAATCAAATAAGGCATAGGGTAGTACTAATGGGTAAAAGCGTATGTGTTTTCTGTTAAAATAAAAACCCAATTGGTAAATGTTGGTGTTTACTACAGTATCTCACAAAAGTAAGTGCACAGTGCACAGTTTGAGGCAGGCAATAACAATTTAACTGGCAAGATTGTGATCAGCTACGATGTTTACCACACATCAGTGTTCAGCTAAAATGTACCCTATGCATCAGACAATCTGTGGTCAGAGTTGGAGTTCCAATCTCAACTGTAGGTAGTCAGGCTGTAAATTTTTATTTTACAAATGGATGTAATGCTGAGAGGAATAGTTCATGAATGTTACGCACCAGTACAGCTGTGATGTATTAATTAATGGGCAATGCTAACGTTGATTTGAAATATTGTAAAGGAAAGACAAGAAGCAGAAGTAAAAGTAATAATTTGGTTTGAAAGCCAAGAATAAGCTCAGGCAATCACAGAAACCTTTTATTTTGGCTGAAGAAGGGTATTCACAACCTGAAACAACTGAAAGAGTTGATGTCATGGAATGGCTGGTGGGTTTGTACTGTTTTTGAATGAGGGTGCTAGGATTGAAACCAGTAGATGGAAATTCCCAAAGACCAAAAAGGAAAAACCTTAACATTTTGCATATATTTATCCCTTTAGAACATGTCTGCAGAAATATGACCTAAACATCATCAGTCCTATAAGTATATAAAAAGGCCACAGCTAAAAGTGGCACAATTATGTGGACCTTTGTTATCAGTATCTGGTGTGAGCCAATTTGGTAAGCAATTAAACTCCAATTAAACATTTCTGGTAACTGTTGATCTTTCTTCAAGTTGCAGGAGGCTAATTCAGGGTATGACTACACAAGCTGCTTACCAACTGGGTATGAGTTGGAGTTAAACCAGGGATCCCAGGGAGTCTATCACTGGCACTCCTATATAGAATAGCATGGGGAAAGGTGGGAAGTGGAACAATGAACAGCACCCAAAATTGTGTCTTCAAACATGGGATAATTAAACTGGCATTCCTGCTTGAGAAATGGAAAAATATTTGTTCATTTTCTCCATTTAAATATTTAGACTGCTGACCCTGACATTGAGTTGATATGCCTTTCCCGAAAAAAAGCAAAAAAGCAATAAGAATAAAGATGCAATGTTCATCATCATCAAGCCATGTTTTATCATTGGAATGAAAAAGAAGAGATGAGAAATTACAGTTACTGACTGTTGTGGTAGTTTGTCGTGTGCTCTGGTCTGTTACTTGACATGCAACACCTTATCAAATCAAATGAAATTTGTTTGGTTTCTTAAGGCAGTCGTCTTTGTATGTTTCATTAGTAAGTCACCAGGGAAAAGTTCTAGCATCTCCTTAGCCAATGCAGATTTGTGATTCATAGCTGAAAATCGCTTTCACCCAATCATCCACACTCCATGACTGCTTCTCATTGTAGCTTTATTGTAGCCTATTGCCACTTTATTGACTTTTGTTGTTAATGCTTTGGCTTTTTTATATGTAAATCTCATTTAATTTAGACAATTTCTTACGGTGCTGTCTGGGTTAGTGCAGTCTCCTCACAGCTCCGATGTACTTGGTTCAATCTCGATCTTAGACTCGGACCGTGGCCTTTTTGGAGCTTGCATGTCTTCCCTGTGCTCACATGGGTTTACAACGTCAAAAAACAAAAACAAAAGGATGAGTGCCTATAAGAAAATCTCTGTTCCCACTACAATTAGTGTTCTTTGGAAGTATAGAGTCATTGAAGGTTTGCAAAAGTTTAAGCTTCTAGGAGACCAAATGTGCACAATGAATGTCAGCTGTTCTAATATCCAGCAGCGGGGATGTGAGCCATGACAAAGTGCTTCCTCTCCTAACTTACAAACATGATGAGAGTCCTCAGCACAGTCTCACTCATACTCATCAATGAGCTGAAACTTTGCATGCCAGGCCTGCTTACTGCCCCACTCAGCTGTCCATCTGCATTCTTAAATGTCATATTTCAGATGCCCTTCCCTCCTTTGTATCTATAGCTTCCATGGAATTGTTGTTATAACACTGGCCTTGTTTGAGTTCATGGGCAAGGCTAATGACACTTAATGACCACAAGTACAGACAGGTGCTCCTGTATAGCTTGGGTCCTATCCAGTACCATGAAATCAAGGGACTCCAATGGGGCTGTGCCATTAGTCATGGTGGGATAAAGAGCGTGTGTATGGGTGTGTGTGTGAGCTGATGAACACTATGCAATAATTTCAATGGTCTGGAGGGTGTCTGTAAATGGGACAACATAACAGGTGGATGAATGGGCCACACACATATTACACACATATGGACCACATATTATGTTGGGGGACGGGTTTGTAGACTGTATCCATCAGTCCCTGTCTGTAAATGGAGTTTTTTTTTCTACTGGAAATGAAGCTACAAATGGAAGTTACAGCCCGTTTTTAAAATGTACTTTAAGCAGGACTAAGCAGTATGGCGCCAGTAGATCTGGTGATTTGGACTTACCATACAGACACACAACAAATCAATTAAATTGCAAGTGTCTTTGGCCAGTCATGGAAGGAGTTGTGCAGTACACAATAAAATAATTCACCCTAAACTGAAATTTTAGTGAGTACACCAAACTGGTGCTTTTGTTGTAGTAGAATCGTGTGCTTTGGTGGCTGGAGGCAAAGAGAAAAGTTTGTACATTGGTTAAACATCAAGTCCCTATTATCAGACTTAAGCCTGAGTTGAACTGTTCTGAACTGGACTGGCTTTCCAAAGGTTATGTAATCCATCAAGCATTTAATGTAGCACTCTAGAAATTATTCAAAAAGGAAAATTTAATTATCACATTTTTTAAGTTCTGCTGTCTGTAGATCATGTTTCAATTATCAAATGAAGGGCAGCATACCAGATAGTGGGGGTGCCACACAGTGCTACTTCAAGGTCTTATATTTGCAGGGTTTGACCCTGGTCCCTTGTTACTACCTGTGTGGTTTTACATATTCAATCTGAATCAGACTGGGTATTAGGTTATTAATGCACGACCATTGATGAGCAGTCCCAGCTACTTTGAACTGCTCATCAGTTGACTGATGTGTTGTCTAGGATATTGTCATGTCTTTTTTAGGATATTTGCATACCCAATATATGCACTGGATTTTAATTTCTAAGTACATCATTCAAAGCATTTCACAGTGGCATGGAAATGTGACTAGTTTATCTGGCTACATGCAGCATAATATCAGTATGTAAAATAAAATAAATTTGAAGTGTTGTCTTTTCAGGCATAGACAGTAGAAGGATGTGGCTGCTATACTCCAATGAGTATGGCTGAGAGCAGTGGAAAGTGATCATGATTCGTTCATTATTTCTTCATTGGTGTTTTTTAATGTGAGCTTGGGATGTGCATTATGTATGCATTATTCATAAATCACTAATTTATAACCGAACTATTATACTGCTAACAAAATTAGGGGATAGTTCAAATTGATTAATGAAAAATCCTAGTTTGTGTGAGCAGTGTATATATTCAGATGCACTATATGGTGTGATATATAGTATTGATAATATTCTTATTATTATTCATCTTCTTATTACTAAAACTAACTGTAATATAATATCAATGTTGCAGACAGTTATGGCAGTGGTTAGACCTGTCAAATCACAACTACAAAGATCACAAAGTGGATTGCCGAATTCCACCTATGTGCAATTTGACCGATTGGCCAGTGAATGTTTTTTAGTGATAGGTTGATGAGTCTCATATAACTGATCTGTGTTGGTCAGAGAGAGAAATCCTTGCGCTCTACACAACAGTGCCACAAACACAATTACACATAGAGAACCCACTACTTTCACTAACACGGATTCACAATTCAATTATTTTTTAAACACCCTTCCGACATTAAACTGTGTGTTTTTTTTATTAGACAGGCCGGTGCTAACACACGTTATTGATGTTCTTTGCTTCTACCTTGTGTGCTGCCTAGTGCTCCAGTGACTCAGAATTTGATGAAGAAGGTATGGTAATTAATGAAGTAAAGAATAAACAACATCTACAATCTTCAATGACATTACTAATAATAAATAAGATTTTGTTCTCAACTCTGTAGATTGTACTCTACTGTGCCACCCAGACTGCTATTGTTGCCATATTCATATTCTGAATCAAGAAAGAGCTTACTTCAAGAGATAGTCAACCTTTAAAAACATAAATAAAATGCTTTCACAGCTCTCATTCCAAAACCTGTTCTGAGGTGACGTCCACTTAGGATGTGCTGCGTAAGGTTTTCTGAGGCAGGAAGTTTGCGTTAGAGGTGCATGGAAGAAGCGAATCACCCGAGTATGACTGAGAGTGACAGCTTGATTTATGGCTTGGCTAAAAGTAACTGTAACGCCTGCTGCTAGGCTGGGTGGAGTCCTTACAGAAATCCAACACTAGCTTCTTGTGCCACCGACAGCACCCCAGCCTCCTGACAAAACGCTCTGTCAACTCTGTTTGTGTGTGTGTGTGTGTGTGTGTGTGTGTGTGTGTGTGTGTGTGTGTGTGTGTGTGTGTATGTGTGTTTGTATGTGTGTGTGTGTGTGAGTGTTTGTATGTGTGTGTGTGTGTGTGTGTGTTTGTGTTTGATCTTTTTTATCTGTTGGCGTTAGTTTCTGTCCTCCTGTGCACAAGGTGATCTAGTGATCCTCTGGACGTCCGGTGTTGATATTTTGATAATCATCTGTGTTTGTCTGTTTACGTTCCTCTGGCCTTCTTGTGATCTTCTAATGATCTTGTGGCGATCATTTGTTTACTGTATGGTGATCAGGAGTTTTTAAGTTCCTCTGGTCTTCTTGTAATCTTTTAGTGATCTTTTGATGATCTTTTGTTAATCTTACAAAATGCTAATATCCTGGTGGTTATTTTCATAGTATCTTATGATCACCTTTAGATCTTCTGGTGGTTTCCTGGTGAGCATATGATGATTTGGAGTTCCTCTGGCCTTTTCCTCTAGCAGTCTTTCAGTGATTTCTGTTAATCTATCATTAATATTTTTTTGGTTTAGGGCATTCTGATAATCCGTGAATATGTCATCTTCTAATCATCCACTGCATATGAACATGTGGACTTTATGTGATTTTCAGATTTTCTTGTAATTAGGTGGTCTTTTAATCACCCGGGTTTCTGGGATTTTTTTGGGTAATTAAGTAATTATCCTTTGATACTCTGTTGTTCAGATGGTTATCATAAGGTCATCTAGGGATTTTGTGAATTTGCGGTGGCCATTGATGATCTTCTGGGGATTTCTGATATTTGATTTTCTGTTGACCTTTGAGTCCTCTAGTAATTATATATAATATGGAACCTGGAGATATTTTAGTGATCCCCTGGGCCTTTTAGAGATCTTATGATTATCATCCAATATTAATCTGATAAACTATTTACTTTTTGTCTTCTCGTGGTGGTCTAGTAGGTATCAGGTAATCATATGGTGATCTGTTGCCAGTAACCCAATCTCCAATGTCAAGTGATGCATAATCACTTGATCCCTTGGTGATCTGCAGTTGAGCTGGTGATTGAAAACCTGCACCTTACCATTAGCAGTAGCTGATACAGTGGAATTTTCTGTTGTGAAGCTCTGGAGTTGTTTCATCTGCGGGCGTGTCGGCTTTATCTCTCAATGACAGGGGTGCCGAGACTCTCGGCCTTTAAACATTTTTTTCACAGGTGTGTCGCACATTGTCTCGCTTCATGCATGGCAGAAATGTGACTCATAAGCCGAGACACCTGAAAATGCGGGCCGTCCAGATGGAATGCATCAGAAAGCCGTTTTCACAAAATGTTACATGGAAATAAAATAAAAATGTTGCATCCTGCATCTTTATATGTTAAAATGGATTTGCAGCAGGATTAGTTCTTACCAAGGCAATTATGCATTTTAACACTAAACACATTGCTTTTAAACATTTAAAATTGCACTTATTTAAATTGATGAATAAAATAAAGCTTCAGGAGTCCTGGATGGAAAGAAGGTGCAAAGATCCAAGATCCATCCAAACAACAATCTTCTGCAGAATTCAATTCAAAATAAATGAGATTTTAAAAAGCCAGGTTTAGGTCCTGGCATTGCCTTCTGGCCAGGTGTGTTTTCGTGTGACATCCAAGCTATACTGTTTCAACTAAAACATTTACAAACTGCTTTGCCTCTAGCGGGAACATTCATGATATATTCCACATTCCAGAAGGTTTTAAAAACCCTGAGCTCTTTAGACCTGCTCTAATGTTCTGCACTGTATTTACCTGCACACAAAAATTACCTTCATTATCATTGCATATCTGTCCAGCAGGTGTTCTGGTGCACCTTTCCACAAAACTGTTAGGTCCCACCTTGAAAGATGTGTCTTACACAAAAGTTTTGGAATTCTTGGTTGATCGCTACGATGCAACACCTTAACACAGCACCAGTTAATGAGGGTGCCAAAACTTTTGCACAAATGTGCCTGTTAATTAAACTGAATGTTACAAGTCCACACAATAAGTGTTAATGTAGCTTTTAATTAATTTCCATATGTGGATTATTGAGTAAAAGGTTTGGCCACCTGTTCATCCTCACCTGTTCATCTTTACCTGTTCACCTGTTTATCCTCACATGTTCACCTGTTCATGTTCACCTGTTCATCTTTACCTGTTCACCCTCACATGTTCACCTGTTCATGTTCACCTGTTCATCTTCACCTGTTCATCTTTACCTGTTTGTCTTCACCTGTTCATTTTTACCTGTTCATCTTCACCTGTTCATCTTTACCTGTTTGTCTTCACCTGTTCATCTTTACCTGTTCATCTTCACCTCTTCATCTTTACCTGTTCGTCTTCACCTGTTCATCTTTACCTGTTTATCTTCACCTGTTCATCTTTACCTGTTCACCTGTTTATTCTCACATGTTCACCTGTCCATCTTCACTGGTTCATCTTTACCGTTCGTCTTCACCTGTTCACCTCTTTATCCTCACATGTTTACCTGTTCATCTTCACCTGTTCATCTTTACCTGTTTGTCTTCACCTGTTCACCTCTTTATCCTCACATGTTCACCTGTTCATCTTCACCTGTTCATCCTCACCTGTTCATCTTTACCTGTTCATCTTTACCTGCTCACCTGTTTATCCTCACATCTTCACCTGTTCATCTTCATGTGTTCATCTTCCCATGTTCACCTGTTCATCTTCACCTGTTCATCTTCACCTGCTTACTTGTTTATCCTCACATCTTCACCTGTTTATCTTCACATGTTCATCTTCCCATGTTCACCTGTTCATCTTTACCTGTTCACCTTTTTATCCTCACATGTTCATATGTGCATCTTCACCTGGTTATCCTCACCTGCTCACCTGTTCATGTTCACCTGTTCATCCTCACATTTTTACCTGTTCATCTTCTTTTGTTCATCTTTACCTGTTCATCTTCACATGTTCACCTGTTTATCCACACATGTTCACCTGTGCATCCTCACCTGTACACCTGTTTACCTGTTCATCTTTACCTGTTTATCCTCACTTACTCACCTGTTCATATTCACCTGTTCATGTTCACCTGTTCACCTGTTTAACCTCATATGTTCACCTGCTCATATTCACCTGTTTATCCTCACATGTTCACCTGCTCATGTTCACCTGTTCACCTGCTCATCTTCACCTGCTTATCCTTACCTGTTTGCCTGTTCATCTTCACCTCTTCACTTTACCTGTTTATCCTCACATGTTCACCTGTCCATCTGCACCTGTTCACCTGTTCATCTTCACCTGTATACGCTCACTTGCTCATCTGTTTATCTTCACCTGTTCATCCTCACATGTTCACCTGTTCATCCTTTACCTGTACACGTTTACCCGTTTATCTTCTCCTGTTCATCCTCACCTGTACACCTGTTTACCTGTTCATCTTCACCTCTACACTTATACAACCCTTAATCCTCCCCTTTACATGTGATTAGATAGCTCTATCTTTAGATAGCATAGATAGCTCTATGCCTCTTGACCCTCACCTGTACTCTTTCAGGTAATATCTTAAACGTCACCTGTATTAAAATAGATTGATTAAAATCTGCCCTGATTAGTTTTTCAGTAAAACCTCTAACACTCTGATATCAGACCGGCTGTGTGGTGAGAATTACAGCCTTGCAACACTTCACATACATAAGAAACAATTGTGTGTGTGTGTGGTGACAGCCACACCTGGATTACCCAGAATAACCTGCTTGGTTAGACTATACACATAAAACTATTCACACATTCACAAGCAGGGTGGGGCAGCAGAGCGAGACAGACCCTGCCCAGGTCATTACTTCCATTCCCGGCCCACATACACACTGCCTTACACCTACACCTGTACACTTGTACACCTGTACATCTTCACCTGTTCACCTGCTCATCTGTACACCTGTACATATTCACCTGTTCACCTGTACACTTGTACATCTCATCACCTGTACACCTGTACATCTCATCACCTGTACACCTGTATATCTCATCACCTGTACACCTGTACATCTCCTCACCTGTACATCTTCACCTGTACACCTGTACATCTCATCACATGTACACCCGTACATCTTCACCTGTACACCTGCACATCTCCTCACCTGTACACCTGTACATCTTCACCTGTACACCTTACCCTGTACACCTGTACATCTCCTCACCTGTATACCTGTACATCTTCACCTGTACACCTGTACATCTCCTTACCTGTACATCTTCACCTGTACACCTGTAAACCTTACAATCTTCACCTGTACACCTGTACACCTTACCATCTTCACCTGTACATCTCCTCACCTGTACACCTGTACACCTCTACATCTTCACCTGTACACCTGTACACCTTACCATCTTCACCTGTACACCTATACACCTGTACATCTTCACCTGTACACCTGTACACCTGTTCACCTGTAAACCTGTACATCTCTTCACATGTTCACCTGTAAACCCATACACCTGAACATCTTCACCTGTACATCTGTACACCTGTATATCTTCACTTGTACAACTTTAAACTTCACCTGAAACCCTATTGTATGTAATATGCAATAAAATAAAATAAAATGTTTTAACACATTTTTGTATGTAAAACTTAGGGATATTACATAAATTATTATTATTATTATTATTATTATTATTATTATTATTATTATTATTATTATTATTATTATTATGTCTTTATTGACCAGATCTGTTTTCAGCGAACTTTACCAACGCCTTGTCCCGACTTGTGCCTTTTAATATATACGGGTGGAGTTTGTGTACATAATGAGAATAAACACTTACCCAGTAAGATTTAAGAGCAATGTAATGCCATGTAATGTAATGTAAGCGCGCCCTCTACCGGTAAGATGTATAATAAATAGATACACCGTATACACTCTGAAAGTAATTGTCTCTTAATCGTTGCTGGGTTTTTACAGTTGCTTATATGAATAACTATTTTGGCCGTGGCATAAATAAAAGTTTACGGCATTTATCGACGATTGGACCAAAAACTTGGAAAATCCTCTTTTCCATTGAACTTCACTCTAGGCTTTGTGAGAGTTAGCAATATTTTAGCCTTTTCACCCTTTCACCTTTTAAAAAAGAGCATTCCTGGTCAAGCTTGGCATCC
>JAUZSV010097255.1:0-14161 GCA_034780495.1 Parotocinclus cesarpintoi
TGCAAATTTATTTTTCAATGAACAAAGTTGGTAAGTAACAGTAGTTCTTGTTTGTACGTTCTCTATACGTGTAAATCACACAATAAAGGTTTAATAAACATTTATTATGTTACATAGCACTGCCCGTCTTGTAACATAGGGCATGTTCATTTAATCGGACCAGCTGGTTATTAGGACCGGTTATTATCGTGTCCTGATGTGGTCCCATTAACCGGAATCCACTGTATTTTCATTTTCCATACCGTTTTGCTTGCAGATAAAATGCAGGGATTACATTTTCTAAGCCAGTATATTCAACTTACATCGTTTGATGTACAGAAAAAAAAACAAATAGTTATTTTGTTTAAAAAGTATTCTTCATTATTCTGACACATTCTGATAAGAGGGTTGACATTAGATTCTACAATCCTAGTCTAGCCTATGTTATGTCTAAACTGTGATTGTGTGCCGTTTCGGACTGTAACTCACTTCACTGATGAGCACACGGCCCGCCATGCTGAGACGGGTGCGAGGCGAGAAATGAGGAGTGATCATGATGCGTAACCCTGCCTCTGGAAATGAGAGCTGGTGAGGCCTGAGGATCAAAAGCTCATCCACCATCACTACAGGCGACTCCTGCTGCGTTGCACCCGGCTGACCTAAGAACAGCATCAGGAGATATTACTAAAGCTGAGAATCATACAGATAGATTATACTGACCAAACATTCAGAGCAGAGCAACAACGACAAAAAAAATAATAGCACCTTAAGCGAATCCAGAGAGAAAAGCAGTGAAACCTGATATAATGATATAAGCGTTCGGTGAGAAAGTTGGAGTCTGTACTCTATATTATGCAGACTTGCTGTAAACACAGAGAGATACTGTATTCCCCCCACATAGACAAAATACCAGAGTGTCTTTTGAAATAAATACATGGAACCTGGAAAGTGTATACACAGCAACTTACAAATAAACCTGTGACTAATCAGCAGGCTACTACAGCTAAAAACCATCCTCCCCAGGAGACGGAGAGCATCATAGATAGTAATGTGACAAGAAACACTGACCGAGTGCTGACAGCGCCAAAACACAGAGACACAAAACATGGGAACAGACTGATGCAAGAGCATAAACACACACCGACTCGCTCTAAATTAGGAAAAGAAGAGATGCAGCACCCGTGGGGGAGCTCTAAGAGCAAAAACTCCTCCAGTAATAACATAATCAAAACAGTATTTTAAAAATATGATTGCAATTGAACAAATCATTAAATACTTGCAGGATTGGAACAAACAAGTGATAATTTTTTCAGATATTAAAGGTATGTGCCACTGCATTATGTTAAAACAGGATGCTGACTGAAATGGACGTTGACCAGACATTACCACAGTCACATTAGATTTAGATACATAGGGCTTTAGTTTTAAAATACTATTATTTAAAACGCAATATGAAAACAATTGGTAAAATATTATGCAATACAGTAATTCTTGTCTTTGTATCTTTTCTAAAACATGAAACTGAACACAAAAGGAACAATACAATGTTTTCCGTCTGCAATTCTCCATTCTGTCAGCAGGTGTCACAAGGATTCGCTCATACTACGCAGTTGTCTGTCATTCAGACGTGAATTAGATATATGCTGCTCACACAATTAGGGGCTTTAAAAAAAATCAACTAATTTTTGTGAGCATCGTATATAAGCCAGATTTTACATTAATTCATGAATGAATTTTCTTAGTCAGCGTCGTGAGAAAGCCAGTGCAAAGCTGGCAACTCTGAACACAAGAGAGAAAAAATACTAGAAAGGGTTCCAGTCCAACATATTCCATTACTCACACACTAAGGGCAATTTCGAAACTCCAAAACACCAATTATTCTAATACATGTTTTTAGAACATGGAAGAAAACGGTGTACCTGATGTACCCAGAGTAAGCCCACACAGACACGGGGAGGACATGCACACACCAGTGGCAAAGCCCCAGATATTTATTTTTTATATATTTTTTTAAATCTCAGCTGTTAAACAGCACATATCTGTATTTCAGAGCTTGATTATCTCATGTTATTAATACAATAAAGAGGTTACCTGCAAATGAAATAATAATTTATCATAAAAAAACTTTTATTTTCTGCCAGTGGTGAAAAGAGCAAGAAGCAACATTTATTTTGAATCTGCAAAAAAGAGATTAGAAAGGTGACCGAACCTTTTCTCAGGAGCACCATTGAGGTGTTGCAGTTGGCTCCTCCCTCTATAGTCTCCTCATTTCTGGGGGCCTCTCCTCTGATACAACACCGACCTGGCCCACCAACATGCTGCTCCACAAATCTCGCAATCTGACTGTTAAATCTGCATAAAATTGAATAAAAATAGGATAGTGGAGCATTGTCTCAGGATAGCTAGACAGTGACAGTGACAAGGAAAAAACTAAATGTGGGACCTTGGAAGGACCAAAATTCAAAGAGTGCCTTCACCTCCTTGCGAGTTTATATGAAAGAATTAAAGTTACCTAATTAGAGCTAACTAATTACAATGGGAATATGTTCCAATAAACCGATCACAAATTGTATGTATCGTAAACCAAGAGGGATAAAATTTACAAAGTTGAACCAAATGGATAATAATGTACTGAAAGAGAAAACTAAATTACTATATTTTCTCTAATAATGTTTTATTTTTTTCTATTTAGCCTCTGTACATTTAAACTACTATAATAATTTTTTATTTAGGTAATTTAAGTTGAACTCATACATACATGACCTAAATTAAACAAACAAAAAAAGTTGTGAAAAATTACATCCAAAACATGGATTTTCCCCACTGCATGAACTGCCTTTGTTTTTTCTAAAAGATTTCCACTAGAGTTTGAAACAACGGTGAGGTCGGATTCTGATGTTAGAGAATAAGCCCTGGCTCACTTTGGACATTTCAGTGCATTTTCAATGTGCGTGATGAAGTTAAGTATTTGTGTATGTCAGCTAAGTTCTCAGTCAAAGTTGGCAAACCAATTCTCTATGGACTTAGCTTAAGGACAGCAATGCAAATTAGAAAAGTTGAAATGTGTCACGTTAAGAGATACTGGGGTATTTCTCCATTCTACCTCGACCGTTTGTCTATGGATAATCCAGATATGTATGATTTATATTCTTACTGTGTTAAAAATGAGATTCGTTCATGTTTTATCACATGTAGTGTCAAGTTACAGATCCAGTCATATCTTTAGCATATGTGGAAAGGCAGAGTGAGATGGAAAATGATCCAATCAGTAATGCAGTATAGCACACACATTTGAGCTATTAAAGCTAACTCGGGGAAGACCAAACAACTAACCTCTGGACTGTTTTTGTCCATATATTGGCACATATCTTATTCAATGTCAGGAAAAACAGGACTCTTTGTAAGTCGTGTGAAGTCGTGTCGGTAAAAATCTTAAAATGACATCTGAAGGAATGTCCATGCAAAGGTAAGCATGTTAATACTGTTAAAACTGTGTTTCTTGCGCTCAAGGTGTGTTTTTGCTGCGCTGTGAACTAAACGTGAGTCATATTTATTTCTATAGCACTTTTTACAATAGGGCATTGTCTCAAAGCAGCTTTACAATATGGACTGTGGTGGCCTAGTGATTAAGGTACTGAGTCCAGGGTTCAAATCCCACATCTGCCACAGTTGGGTTCCTGAGCAAGGCCCTTAACCCACAATTGCTTGGATTGTAAAACTGTATTAATTGTGAGTCACTTTGGATAAGGGCGTCTGTTACTTAATGTTATTAATATTAATTAATGTAAATGTACAATTTTGAGTGAGCCTAAGGCAACAGTGAAAAGGAAAAACTCCCTGATTGTAGATGTAAGAAACTTTGGGAGGACCAATGGACCCATCCTCCTTAGTTGACCTAGATGTTAACTGAAATAGTTAAGTTTGTATTTATGGTAAAATTAAGTAAAAGACAACACTTCTCTCCCTTAATGTTAGTTACTGAATTTTTTAAGTCTTAAAAACAGTTCAGACGACTAAATTATGACTAAAGCTAAACCACATTTTAGTCAATACTATGACTAAAACTATTTATGTGAAAAGCAACACTTTGAACATGCTGTGTAAGAACTATAAAATTGGTGACTTTTGTTTGCATTTACATTTATCCAAAATATTTTGGGATTAGTAGGACCAGATGTGCATTTACTTTGTCTTTAGGAAAAGTCTGTCACACGTTGTTCTACAAATAAAGCCACCATGTCTAGAGCAGAATAAAGACTAAGGGGTATAATGTCCTCATGTTGTGACGCAGGGTCTCAGGAAGTTGAAGTAACAGCACAGTAGCGTAACCATTAAATAGCTGCACAAAAGCACCCTGTGGAAGGCTTCTTAATTGGTTGTTCTAGGAAATTACCATTACCAAGTGGAAGCAGGTACAGTGATAATTACAGCTTTACTGAGCTCATTGTCGTTCTTCATTTCAGCTTTTGGGAAGGACTTGGAGCTCTAAATCAACTGCTGTCTAATTAATGTGTACATTATAGCATATCCAGGATGTAAATTACAGTCTGAATGAATGGAACCTGTGTAAATGTAATCTCACATTGAAAACAAGAGTAAAAACATCTGCTTCACAAAAAGTCCTTATAGGGTTTACAGTTTTTTCACAATCTTTTTCACACTTGTTTCCATAGCCTGTCCCCTTCTTCAGAACTCTTGACACAGTGTGCTTTTAAGAGTTAAGCTTTGGTGCAAAATGCACTTCAACCAACCAAAACACTATTTTATTATTTTATTCAGAAGTGTCTCATGGTGAAATAACAATAGCATATGCATTCACTTAAGTATGTTTTGACACTCAATGTACAATTAACTTCAAAACTTGGATCAATGCAAAATACAGTGGGTACAGAAAGTATTTAGATCCCTTTAAATTTATCACTCTTCGTGTCATTGCAGCTATTTGCTATAATCAAAAGTTGATTTTATTTCTCATTAATGTACACTCAGCATTCCATCTTGACAGAAAAAAACAGACATGTAGAAATTTTTGTAAATGTATTAAAAAAGAAAAAATGAAATAACAAATGTTCATAAGTATTCAGACCCTTTGCTCAGTATTTAGTATTCAGACCCTTTTAAGTCAGTACAGCCCTGAGTCTTCTTGGGAATAATGTTACAAGTTTTTCACACCATGATTTGGAGATTCTCTGCTATTCTTCCTTTCAGATCCTCTCCAGTTCTATCAGGTTGGATGGTGAATGTTGGTAGATGGCCATTTTCAGGTCTCTCCAGAGATGCTCAATAAGGTTTAGGTCAGGGCTCTGGCTGGGCCAGTCAAAAATGGTCACAGAGTTGTGGTCACAGCCAAATCCACTGCTCTGTTATTTTAACTATTTGCTTAGGGCCATTGTCTTGTTGGAAGGTGAACCTTTAGCCCAGTCTGAGGTTATTCTTACAGGATATGTCTGTACTTGTCGCATAATTTCCTTCAATTACAACCAGTCGTACTGTCCCTGCAGCTGAAAAACACCCCCATAAGTTTTGGTCGTCCCAAACGTCTTCCATTTAAGGATTTTGGAGGCCACTGTGCTCTTAGGAACCTTGGGTGCAGCAGAATTTTTTTGTAAACTTGGTCAGATCTGTGAGGTGTTATATAGACAGGTGTGTGCCATGTCCAATCAGTTCAATTAAACACAGCTGATCATGCGATAATTCAGTTTTTCTTTTTAAATACATTTACAAACATTTATATATGTCTGTTTATTTTGTCAAGTTGGGATGCTGAGTGTACATTAATGACAAATAAAATGAACTTTGCCTCTAGCCTCTTCCGTGCTTGTTTCCATAGACCTGGCTGCTTACTCTTGTGAAACCTGGCAACGCTGAGCTGCTGTGTTGCTTATTGTGTTTTGCTTGGTCTATAAAAGGCATCTAATTTTGTTAGAATAAAACAGAATATCATGTAATATCACAAATGTTTGTGTATATCACAAATCTGGCTGTAAACCTTCATCAACATTTTCTAGTCCTTATGTTTCTTTACATACTTTGTTAGTCCCCTTTACTCTGTTTTCCCACAATTCCACATGTGATAAGTGATGAGTCCTGTCTTGAACTGCAATGACACTGATGTGGTGGTGTGTTAGTGTGATGCGATATGATATGATATGAGTGGATCAGACACAGCTGTAAGTCCAGCCAAATCTGTCCAGCTACCAGCATCCAGCATTTACCTCCTTTAAACTTTGAGCCACCTAAAATCCACAAAAAATGATGTCTATGCGTTTGAACAAGTGGACATCTTTGAGAAGTGTGTAAACAATAGTAAAAAACTGTAACATGGCCACCCGTCAGTAGCTATCCAAAATCAAACGCTCAAACCCTCGCCCTTTATAAATAAATATATCCACACTCACTTCATGATGAGAATGTAAACTCCATACATGGAGATCAGGAGCATGGACTCCCACCTGCAAAAGTGCAGAGATAAACACTTAGCAAAAACACTATAGAGAAACTTTCAAATTTGCCCAGAACATCTCATCAACATCAGGTACTTTTGTGAAGAGTTATGTAATGTAATAAGCTTTTGATTACAACTAACTTTATTGAGGTTGATGGAGCCTGAACGAAGCACAGAGGCAATAAGCTAGTTTGATGCATGACATTCACATATAAAAGCAATGAATGGCTGTAATTACACTTACCACACAACCCTCTCATCGTAGATGACCTGTGAAAGCAGTGCAGGAATAAGTGAAGACAGAGGATTAATAACAGAGCATTGGCACCAGCTTGTGCTGAACTTCATCATATCACATACAGTTATTTAGAGGAATAAATAAGATCTGCACTGTTCAGTTTAATTTCAGGGACATTTCACTCGGTCTCACTCTCTCTTTTACACACGAGCACACTCGTACAAACTTACCAAGATCAAAGCAAGAACTGAGAGGATGTAGTAGAGCGAGTCTCGGAACAGAGACCACCAGGTAAGAGCCACCGTCTGTGAGCATGAGCCCGAGAGACATAGCACTGATCACAAACAATAAAGCTGACTCAGAGAGAAAATAGCTCATATCTACTAAAATGGCTGAATAAACACATCAAGTATGCACTGAATTCAGGAGCGCCAATAATTGGAGCACAAGTGGTTTATTCGGGCAATTGTAAAAACTCATTACCTTTGTAAAAGCAAATGTAATTAGATATTTAATAAATAAGCAAGCAACCAATGTACGATAGAAGGAATTAGTCATGAGTCATGCTCTGCACTGTTTGTAGTACACTACAGGCTCCAGGTTATTTTTTGATGTCATAAATCCAAGATTTGTTTGGGTTTTAGTTTCAGTCTAACAAATAGACGGATGGCGCACTGCTGCAATTGTTAGTGTTTTTACCACACAGGTCTACAGATCCATGTTCGAGTCCAGGCCTGGCCACTGCCTGTGTGGAGTTTACATGTTCACCTTGTGTTTCCTACAGCCTGGTTTATACGTTCCAAAGATATGTGTGTTGGGTTAAGTGGAGTTTCTTAGTGCATAAGTGTGTGTATGAGTGACCTACGATGGATTGGCACCCTGTCTAGTTTATGCCTTGCATCTCCGGCTAGGTGCTGGCTTTCCCATGACCTTGACCAAGGATTAGGTGGACGAGAAAATGAACAAATTAGTTAATTAAATAATGAATGTAGGAGTGTGTGATACTAAAAACATTTCTCTATACATTTTCTGGGATTTTGTTGATAAGCATAATAACATCATCTATTGTCAGTGTATCTTCAATCTACAGTTTTCAAAAGCTGTTTGAATGTAACCGGTGCTGTTATGTTTCGTCATGGGTTTGAGTTTTTGGTCGTAAGGCCCTTTTTATTGCAGAATGGTTTGGCTAAGTTTACTGAAATGTGATTTTGTGTATCTACCTCAGCTGGGTTTAACCTGCTGTGCACAGCTGACTCCAGAATTTTTCCATGTTCATATTTTGCATAGTGACTGGTTTGCACATGGTGAAATAAGGTATTTGTCATGCTGGGTTTAACAGCCATATTTTGAGCAACATCTGTCTTTTCAAAACCAAACCACATCTTTTTGAGTGAGTCTGATCCACATCTACCAAATAAATCTTATGATGTTGATTGCAAGGCTGGTGACATTTGTTTTATTATCTCCTGTTTGTTCGTTCGCTCAGTATGAAATTCAGTCATGTGCTTTTGGGTAGCTTGAGTTGTGGCACTACCATGCTCCGTACTCAGTGAGCATGCACAGTCATCTATCCTACCTGGCTACAGCTATGGCTATGCAGCGAATTTATGAACATACTCGAAAAAGTCACCTCACAAAGACTTAAAACAACAATTAAGTGCATGTAACAAATGCAAAACAGAAGGGTAAAATGAGAGTTACGTGGCCGGCGAAGATGCCACACACTCCAATGATGACCAGGATGTTGAAGACAGCAGATCCGACGATTGTTCCTACACCTACATCTCCCTTAGTGATAAATACACCTGTTAAAATGACAAAAAGGTACGATTTAGTATTAAGACCATGATTGATAAAATGAACAAAAGTTGCTTTGAAATGTCTGTGGTGCTGATTGAACATATAATAACCAAAGTTAAAGAGAGTCTGCAATATGGTTATATTACATAAAATAATAATATCACATGAGAGCATAACTGTGAGAAATCCCGTTTCTCACTCTCCCCCTCTCTCGCGCTCGCTCAGCCCGGCTTTCTAAATCAGTGGGAGATTTCCTCATTCACCAGGTGCGGCTCGTTATTTCCAGGTTCTATCCTTCCCTTCATAAGGCTTTCGTTTTCGCTGCTCGAGCGCGAAGTATTGTTTTGCTGCCTTGCTGACGTACTGAGCGTTATCTCCGTGATATTCTCCTCTCCTTTTCCCAAACGATCTATTTAGTAAGAGTTTATTCAGTGTTTATTCTCCGTCGTTTGAGTGTGCACTCGTTCGACTGTTGATAGTGTGTTTTGAGTTCTCCGCGTTTATCCCGCTGTCCTCCTATCACCCTCTCCCCCGTTCCTTCCCTGTGTCCCTTAGTATTTGTTATCTGTGTATGTGTGTGTGCATGTTTGAGACGTCCGCGTCCACTTATTGTCGCTCCAGTTTTGTGTACATCTGTAGCCTTAGGTCTCGCACTCCTTTTCCCTTTGCCCTCTCACTGTGCGTTCGGAGCATTTTTTGTTCCTGTGTGTGTTCCCAGGTGGTTGGTTCTCGGTCGGCTGGGGTTGAGTTAGGTCTCACCCTAGCCCGCCCCTCCGGCGCGTTCCTGCCTGGGTACGTTGTGTGTGTCCACCTGTGCACTAACATTTCCCTCTCACTTACTAACACTTCCTCTCTGGGTGAACTAACCGTTTCTCTCGCTCTCCCCACTAACGCTCGCTCTATCTACAGGTCCGTCACTCTCCCATATCTCCCTTCTCTCTTTGGGCGCTCTCGGTCCCGTCCGGTCGCCTCCTCGGGCACCTACCCTCTGTCTAACCCTGCTCTTTGTAGTGTCTCCCGATTCTCTGGTTTTCCTCCTCGCCTTTTCCCGCTATCCCTGTACTGACATAGTGTTTGTTATTTTGCTCCAGTCCTGTACCTGCACTAGGAACTATTTGTGACAGAATACTTCGCCCAGTTATGGAGACGGCGGAACAAACACTGCTACACCTGCTGAAGCTGGTCGACGACCAGGGCAAGGCCATCCAGGCTCTCACCCAGCAGGTCCAGAACCGCGACTCCCCTGGGGCCGACACCCAACATTGCGTCTGCCTAAGGCGCGGTCATCGTGACCACCCAGGTGCCTACAGCCCGTGCCGTGACTCCTCCGCCGCCTACGGCCAGCGCTATGTCGCCCCCCGACTCCTCCACCGCTCAGCCCACTACGCTGATTCCGATCCCTGAACCTCCGCTCTATTCAGGGAATCCTGAGTGCTGTGAAGAATTCCTCTTCAAGTTTTCACTGTTCCTCGACAGCAGGCCACCCATACTGGACCGCAATGCCATTGCACTTCTCATCTCCAGACTCACTGGCGAGGCGTCTGCCTGGACCACGGCCATCAGGCTCACCGAGGGTCTGGAGGTCCACAACCTCCAGAGATTCCTCACAGCTTTCCGAAGCACCTTCCATCACCCCCATCACAGTGTCTTGGCCGGGGAGGAGCTTCATCTCCTGACTCAAGGGAGAAAAAGTGCGGCCGAATACTCCTACTAATACTACTGAAATTCCGCACCTTGGCGGCCTCCAGTGGATTGAATGACGCTGCGCTCATCTCGTATTTCAAGGTCGGCCTCAACCCCAGTCTACAGAAAGAACTGGTATACCGGTCGGTGAACATGGGGCTAGTAGAGCTCATCGAGCTGGCCATCCAGATCGACTTCCATGTTACCTCACCGATACAGCATCCGTGTTACAGCCAACCCCGCCCGATCGCTACCACGTCGAGCCAGGAACCCATGGAGATGGGCCGGGCACGACTTACTGAACAACAGCGGAGAGAACGGATACGGGGTCACCTGTGTCTGTACAGTGGTAAGGGAGAACACCAGCTCTCGGAATGTCCCGTCAGGCCAGCTAGGCGAATTGAGGCAGCAGGAGGAGCGAAGAGACCCAAGGCATCACCCCCGAGTCCTAACCCGCAGAAGGTGAGCTCATCCGGGTCCTCTCCTAAATCGAAATCCCGTATTTTCGTTCAGGTGTCTCACGAGTCCCATGTGTTTGTGGCAGCGGCACTGATCGACTCCAGGTCGGAGGGGGACTTCATCGAGGAACGTCTGGTGCAGAAGCTCCAGATCCCCACAGTTCCTCTAAAGGCACCCCAACGTATCTCCGGAGTGAGGGAGCATCACCCATCGCACCGCACCCATCTCAGTGCGTGTAGGGGCACTCCACGAGGAGAAGCGAACCCTGTTCATCATGACCACCACCCTGTCTCCCATTATCCTGGGACAACTGTGGTTATGGGATAATAATCCCATCATTGCCTGGGATCCCCTGGACATAATGGCGTGGTCACCCCATTGTCTCACCCGGTGCATGAGGTCTCCGACCCTGAACAGGTCCGTGGCGGCTGTACCTCCACCTCCGAGACTTGGTATTCGAGGCCATGGTATTCAGTAAGGGTCACGCCTGTCGTCTGCCCCCTCACCGGGAGTATGACTGTGCCATCAACCTCATACCAGGATCCAAGATTCCTCGGACTACGCCCTACCCGCTGTCCATAAGGGAGACGGAGGCAATGGAGTAGTATATCAGCGAAGCCCTGGCGCAGGGGTTCATCTGTCCCTCCAAGTCGCCAGCCAGCTCCAGCTTCTTCTTTGTCCCCAAGAAGGACGGCACCCTCCGCCTGTGCATCGACTACAGGGAGCTGAACAAGATCTCCAAATGCTACACCTACCCCATCCCGCTCGTCCCATCGGCGCTGGAACAGTTGCGTAGGGCGAAGATCTTCACGAAGCTCGACCTCCGCCTCACTAATGCTCCAGCGGTGTTCCAATGCCTAGTGAACGATGTTCTGCGGGAGTTCGTGGGTAAGTGCGTCATAGTCTACTTGGATGACATTCTCATTTACTCCCCAGATTCCCGTACCCATATCGCCAACACCAAGAAGGTCCTGGAGCGCCTGCTGGAGCAGGGACTGTATGTCAAGGCTGAGAAATGCGAGTTCGACCAGAGGGAGATCGCGTTCCTGGGGTACATCATCAGCGACCAGGGGATTCGGATGGATCCCATTAAGGTCCAGGCGGTGCTGGATTGGAAGCGACCCAATTCGATCAAGGAACTGCAAAGCTTCCTAGGGTTTGCTAACTTTTTTCGTCGTTTCATCAGGTCGTTCAGCCAAACTGTACTTCCCCTGACCAGCTTACTGAGGGGCCAACCCAGGAGACTCCTCTGGTCGGAGAAGGCCGAGTCGGCTTTTGAGAAGCTAAAGAGAGCCTTCACCACAGCCCCGGTGCTCGTTCATCCGGACCCGGAGTTACCGTTCACCGTGGAGGTCGACGCATCCTCTCTGGGCGTTGGGGGTATCCTTTCACAACGCCAAGGCGAGCCGCCTCGACTGCATCCCATCGCCTACTTCTCCCGCAAACTCAACCCGGCCGAGCAGAATTATCATGTGGGAGACCGGGAGTTGCTGGCGATCAAGCTAGCGTTCGAGGAGTGGCGCCACTGGCTCATGGGCGCAAAATTCCCCTTACAGGTAATCACAGACCACCGCAATCTGGAATACCTTAAGTGTGCCCGGCGTCTCAATGCTCGACAAGCCCGGTGGGCTTTGTTCTTTAATCAATTTGATTTTTCAATAACGTACCGGCCGGGCAAGGACAATGCTAAAGCGGACATTCTATCACGCCGATACGAGGACCAGGACAAGGCCGAGACTCCGGTGAAGACCATACTGCCACGCAAGGTGTTCGTGCGGACCATTGCATGGGCTCTGGACCAGGAAATTCGGGAGGCGAACCGCAGGGAACCCCCAGCCAGGAGGGTTAGGGCGCCCCCGAACAAGACATTTGTTCCACCGCAGTTCCGGCAACTACTGATCGCGTGGGCACACACGAACCCCAGCTCAGGTCATCCAGGGGCCGACCGCACGCTCGACAAGCTAAGGAGGAAGTACTGGTGGCCCGCCATGCGCGGCGAGGTCAGCCGGGACATCGCGTCGTGCGCTACCTGCGCAGCCACCAAGGTGCCTCGTCAACTGCCTACAGGCAAACTCAGACCGTTACCCGTCCCACACCGCCCCTGGAGTCACGTGGCGGTTGACTTCGTCTCGGATCTCCCGGTCTCCGAGGGCAACACGGTCATCCTCACACTTGTGGACCGTTTCTCCAAGGGAGTCAAATTTATCGCGCTGCCCGGCCTGCCCTCAGCGTTTCAGACTGCGGAGGCCCTGTTCCACGAGGTGTTCCGCCATTTCGGCCTCCCGGAGGACATCGTATCAGATCGGGGGCCGCAATTCACCTCAGCCGTCTGGGAGGCGTTCATAAAGAAGTTGGGGGCCTCGATCAGTCTGACGTCGGGATACCACCCCGAGAGTAATGGGCAGTGCGAACGGGCGAACCAGGAACTAGGTAAATTTCTCCGAGCCTATTGCCAGAGGAATCAACATGACTGGGCCACCTTCCTCCCATGGGCGGAGATCGCCCAGAACTCGCTGAGGAGCTCCAGCACGGGGATCACCCCGTTTCAGTGTACACTGGGATTCCAACCCCCCTTCGCACCCTGGGACCCCACCCCTTCCAACGCCCCTGCGGTCGACGAGTGGTTCCGCAAGAGCGAGGACATATGGGAGACAGTCCATCAGCGGATCACGGAGAGCAACGCCCGGACCAAGCGTTTTGCGGACCGTAGGAGGAGTGAGAGACCCGGCTACCAGATTGGGGACAAGGTATGGTTATCCACGAGAGACCTGCGGATCCCAGGTTGCAAGAAACTGACCGCCAGATACATCGGCCCATTCCCCATTGTAAAACAGGTCAATGACGTTACATACACCCTACAGCTGCCTCCCAGACTCAGAATCTCCCCTTCGTTCCACGTCTCCCTCCTCAAACCCTACACCCCGGGACCTCTGGACTCAGAACCCCACCAGTTACTCCAGCAAGAGATCCCTCACGAACGTCCATTGTACACCATTGACACCATTCTAGACTCCCGTAGGACTGACACAGGACTAGAATACCTAGTCGACTGGGAGGGTTACGGACCTGAGGAGAGATCATGGACTAAGAGGACTGACATCTTAGACAAGGAACTCTTAGATCAATTCCACATTACACACCCCCAGTGTCCCGCACCCCGTCCTCGAGGTAGACCTCCTCTCTCCTCCGCCCGTAAAAGTAGAACCCCTGGGCACTCGGCCCCTAGCTCTAGCAACCCCGTGCCCTCGTCCCATAGGGTCAGTCCGTCCCGTCCTGCTAGGCCTAGGGGTCGTCCCCGGACCCGGCCTATTCCGGAGGCACGTCCCGCTCCGGTACAGTCTCCTTCCCGTGAGACCCCCCCCACGAGCAGAGCCACCCGTAGCGCTGTTTCCCTCTCCAGCCCTCCCCGTGGTAGTCCCGCCAGGTCGTCTGGTGTTGTCCCCGGTGGTGCCCCCTTGACGACCTCTTCGGGGGGGGGCTATGTTAGGAATCCCGCTGCGCACGCTCCCTCACTCTCGCGCTGTTTAAGCCCTGAGTTTTAATCAGCGCGAGTGTTC
>JAUZSV010097365.1:0-14159 GCA_034780495.1 Parotocinclus cesarpintoi
TGAAAAAGCATTGTTCAATCTCCAACTTATTTGTTTTAATACCATTCCTTGTTCATGGCATTGTTCTAAGGCAACATTTTGAGTAAACTTACTCCCCTGGATGAGAAGCAACCCCACACATGACACTGTACTCATGGTAGCGCTCACCTTCTTTTCTCCAGACCATCATGTTTTCAGATGTCCCAAACAGTCTGAAGGGGGTTTCATCATGGAAAATAACCTTACCCCAGTAAAAACGTTACTCTAATCTCTATACTTCCTGCAGAATGTCTATGTAAGTGGTGCCAGTATATCATATCAGTTTTTCTTGGACATAAGTGGCTTCTTAGCTACCCTTCATTACTTGGAGGTAATCAGGGTTAACAGAAGAAAACTTAAAAGCACCACCACCCTTTTAAATAGAGCAGTCACCTTTTCTAATTAGCATGACAAAGTGATGTCAGCTGTCTTGTCCTTATTAACGTTGTATCACTAAAATGATGTTAGCAGGTAATTTTGTAGGGCTGAAATGCAAAGGCTGGGATGCAGTCATTTTTGTGATGCGGTTATTTTCATGGCAGGAAACGACTTCATTTACATGCAATTCGTCTGATCACTTTTCACAATCCACTGTTAGTACAAATGACCACCATATTAACTGATGCAGCAAACTTTGTGAAAATCTAAATTTGTGCCATTCTCAAAACCTTTGGACACAACTGTATTTTCCTTAATGCACTCACACTGGGATGCGATAAAAAAACAGACATGCTGTCTTTCATTCTGTCCTATTTAGTCGGAACTGTACTGTAGCAATAGATGACACAAAAATTCAACTGTATAAATCCATGTACCCTCATTTAAATTGGTAATGTTAAAAAAAATGCATCTTGTTTGTTTATTGTGGTGTATGAGACTTTTTATATTGAAAAAGAAATGCATGTAATGTATTTTGCAACAGTTATTTATTGCTTCTTAAAAAAAGGTATTTTTATTTTTTTCATTAGCTAATACAGATACAGATTATTTACAACTGCCCTTCCTACTTTGAGCTTTTTTATTTTTACACAGGGCAAGTTTCATTACATGTACTGTATAGAGTTTTGTCTGCCAGCTTATATACAGAAGTTGCTGTATATGTTTGTTTTTTTCCATGTTAGGTCTTTTTGTCATGTTTCTCATTTAAAGACTTTTTTGTATCATCAGCCATGTTTATTGTACCCAGGACAAGGCATTGCAGTCTGCAGTAGAAGGGTACTCTAAGAAAATTAACACACATTTCAGTTTGTGCTGTAATGTTTGCACTGTCATTGCATAACCTTGCAAGAGCCTGAAAGATTTTTTTAAGTAAAAAATATGACTATATAAACGGTGTGTCTGATATTTCTTTTAGACTTCAACAAGTAGAAAAGTCTTATGAAGACAGACCTAGTCTATAGTGTACTGTGCTTTGAACACAGCAATTATGGAGTTTACTTATCAGCAAAAACTGGCTACTTAAATTAATCCAAATTTTAGATTTTGAGTTTTGTCAAACATAACATTTTCATTTATTTCCAGTTGTTTATTAGTTGGGCAGCACTGTGGCACTGTAGTTTACCTCATAGCACAGAGATCCCTAGTTCCGTCCCAGCTTCAGGCGTTCCATTATATGGAAAAATTAAGGGTAATAATAAAATGTAATCCCAATTAGCACACCAAATAATTATTATAAAATAAATTATTATAAAATATTGTTTTTACTTATTCACATTATACTTAACCACAGTGAAAACCAAAGTGAAAACTTATTTTATAATGTAATGCAATGCTTACACTGTTAAAAGTTTAGATAAATACTGTGGTGTTTAAGGTAAAACTTCCATAGTTGTTGCTTTGCTTTGTATAAAAATGCAAGTGAATCATCTTATTAAAAACAAGGATGTGTGCCCCCCTGTCCCGAGGAAACAGTTGACATGTCAGTGTGTCTGGTCGAATCAATAAAAAAATAAATATAGCTTACATAACAATTAACTGATTGTAGCTCTGCTGTTATGCTTGAGAAAGTATCTCGTTTCAGACTTTCATACGATCATTGCAAATACTCTTCAGTGTTCAGTTATTCTCTGCTGTTTTAGCTTGTTGTTTTTGCTGGCTTACTAAACAAAAAAGTATTCCCACCACAGGAAATGTAACCCTAGTGTCTGCTTTTAAGTGGTCTCCCTCTTCTCCAAGAGAAGACAGTTCAACCTCTCAGCTACCCCACAGAGAGCTTCCATTGGGAAAAAATGTCCCTGACTAAAACGTTGCCTTTGGTTGATTCTATCTCTGATCCAAACAGAAATAAACGCTCCTCTGTTCTTTTCAGCATTCCAGCTGTAGGGTTTGACCCTATGTGGTTACTGTCATGCACTGTGTTGTTGTGAATGTTAGGTCATTGCTGTGTGCTGTCTTGGCTTCTTCATGCATGCCGCCCATAAAGGCCTGATGGATTCATCTCCGCTTATGACTGGCACGTAGGACAAAAGCACGGGGATGTCTGAGCCGGCAGTTGCTTTGGTGACGGTTTCTGGTGAGACTTGAGTGTCTGGGACAATTATGTGCTCTCGAAAACCGTCCTGGGACTTACACGGTTCAGTGAGTGACAGAGATTATACCCGCTTGTCAGTCATACAAAAGTTTGCTTCTTTAGCATTCAGGAGGTGCTGCAGTTCTGGCTTCTAAATCTGTATTTATCTTAGTTATTTTTGATTCGGCCTGTAGGGCTTCTCACTGAGCCAATTTGAACTCGCTTTTAGGAAACAATGTTGTAGAGGCTTAATTGTTGTAGACACTGGAAAGGCTTTCCATGAAACGTCGTTGATTATGTCAAATAAAGTGTTCTTAGGTTGCGCAAACAAAAGGGACATCGTAAGCAATAGCTCACCCTTTATCAGCTTAAAACTTTCAGGACGAATAATCCAGAATTTTTCGCTGGGAAATGTATTTCTCACAGCTTAACCACACAGCTTAAAATCTTAGTTTCTCTACAGAATTAACCACTATCATTTCCTTTAGGGCCATAACCCTCACCAGGAAAAGCGGATGGAAACTGAGACTTCCTTTAGGCTAAAGAACATTAATAATACAGAATTTGTGGGGGGGGGCGGTATCATCATTAATTGGCCTCTATTAAACAGAAACCTTTGTAATCATTAAGGGTGTTCGGTTTTCACAAAGGCCACATAAAAGACCAAAAGTTTGTAGTCATCTCTCCTGTTTACAGTATTGATAAAGTCAAGTATTAAGCTGTGTGATCTCCATAGATTCACAATGTCAACTATTCTGTAACTGGCATAACATGAAACTTTTCCAGCACCTCAACTCCCAACCCCAAATCGGAAAAAAAGAAAAAAAAGAAAGAAAAACAACGAATAACTTGTGTGCCTTTTAAATAAAATTACTTTAATTTAATTACATACATTTACAGCATTTAGCAGACGCCCTTATCCAGAGCGACTAACAATTGATACAGGACCGGACAATGGCAGCGTGGCAGAGGTGGGATTTGAACCCTAGACCATCAGGTCTAGTACCTTAACCGCTAGGCTACCACAGTCCCTGCATACAGTATAAATACAAGATATTTCATTTGTTCTTTTTTATTCCTGCGTTTCAAGCCTGCAACAAATTTTAAGAAGTTTTAAAAAGTTTAAAACAGAGACAATTTAATGAGTCAAAAATGATGTCAACAGGTGATTGTATTCATGATTTGGTACAACAGCAGCATTTGTTCCTCAAGTCTTTGAGGAACAAAGATGGGAAGAGGTTCTCCAAAACAACAAATGTCAACAAATGTGTGAAAAAATGATTGAAATGTTTAAAAAACAGTGTTCCCCTCCAAAAAAGTTGAAATTAATTTGGATATTTCTTCACGTTCAGTGCATAATATCATTAAACGATTCAAGAAATCTGAGAAATTTTAGTATATAAGGGACAAGTACATAACCCTTAGTTGAAGATCATGGAGTCATACTGACTGTAATGGAATAAAAGTCACATTTAAGGAGCACTGCATTTTTTTTGTTTATTTTATTTTATTTTATTTCTTTTGCATGTTTCATGTAGTCACATCTTTTACTGATGTAAAGTAGTTTAATGCCCAATACCGAATAAAATGTTTAACATTCACAAAGGGACTTAATGACCTGGTTTCTGCATAATTTTATTTTATTTTAGCTCATTGTAGTTACCTACTAGCTGCTGCTTGTTAGGAAGACATTATATTATATCCCCTTGAAATTTCAAAATCTCCATGTGTTACTTTAAATAAAACTGTGACCACAAAATTGTTTTCTTGGTGTCAGGTTTCTTACCCCTCCACAATCTCCCCAAATCTCCCCCAATCCTTATCATGTCGCCCAAACCTCACCCCCTTTTCTCCCTTTCTAGAACATCCCTCTCTCCCTTATTGGCTATTTCTGACTGGGGGATTTGGTAGTTCTTTATATCTTCAATAGGATTTGTTTTTCACATTGAAAGGAAGCTGACTACAGACCAGGGTAAGTTACATGTTTCTATAAGCTTCATTTTAAAAGCTTAATACTTAACTAAGCATACATTATGTATACGATGTTGAAATTGTGAAATCAGTATGGTCTAAAAGTAATTATGTTGTATTTTAATTTCTATTTAATCATCATCATAATATAATTGCCACTGTATGTTACATTTAATCATGTAGAAAATTTCATCAATTTCATCACTTCAACTAAGCATGTGTCTATGCCTTTTCAGTGCACAGGACAACACAATGGCATCTCTTGTGCTTCTCTGGCTCTCAGCATCACTTGTTTACTTCTGTAAAGCAGGTAACTTCATATAAAATACGACATAAACTGTCAAATAAATACATGTACAAAAACTGATACACCTCCATCGTTTGAAATATGATATTGTGCAAATGTCGTAGACCACCATTACTTTTGTTGTTCTAGCAATGATATAATGACATTATATAATTAATTATCATTCTCTTAATAAAGATGCAATAAGAAAATAAAGGAAATGTGAATATTAAAAAACACAATAGTCAGTATTTATTGTGACCTCAATGAAAAAGTGAATTCTTAGCTGCTACCCTTGCACAATGACCATTCCTGATCAACTTCTTCGAGCTGTCAACTAGTATAAACTTGGAAATTCCAATGAAGCTGCCAGATGCTATTGCTCAAGTGTAAGTGTATTATATAACGTCTATTGAAGCTGGGTTTTTTTTAGGGTTTTCTGTTCAGTTTTGATCTCTGCATACAAAATATCCTGTATTTTCTAGTGATATTATATTAAAGAGACTGCTAAGTAATTATATATGGTAATTAGAAGTCACCATTGCTAAGACAACAAATCTAATGGTGGCCTAAAACTTCTATAGATTACTGTATTTTGACTTCCAAACACCACATTCTTGCTTGTCCTCCAAAACCAAAGGAAAATAGTATTAAGCTGGTCCAGGTTTGCCACAGTAAATACGTTTCCATTTTGCCCCAAGGAATACCTGTGTTGTTTAATCATCAAACAAGCTTCTTCTATTAAAATTAGAGTACAAAATATTCTAACTTGGATAATATTTTGTAGAATTAAGATTAAATGGACCAAGTCTAAGGCATCAAACTCCACCATAGACCATTATATATCCTCTACATTTACATTACTTTAGTTAGAAGTATGCATTTGGGCAGGTAGCTTCTCCTGCTAATCATAAACCCCAGGTTCTTCCTCTACACTAAAATACAGTTAAGTGTTATTCTGTTGTTAAGTGTAACTCAACAAATGCACTACTCCTCAGAGCCTTGGAATTGCGCATGGAGATCTTAGGCTTGTGTAGCAGTTGAGTCATGGTAGCCTTATCCATGAGGCATCCTGTTAGTAGTTTATGTCCTGTTGTTGCTAACAGACATTTAGCAGCAGACAGTGTTGCAACTATTGAAAAGTAATTTATTTGTGCTACTCTGACCTTCAGTGACTTAACCAGTTCCACTTAACTATAACATAACTTTTTTTTTATCAGAGTAGAAATGGTACATGCTATAACACATATAAAGTCATAAAATAATTCATTGTGAAGCATGTGGCTACTACTGTGGCAACTGTATGGCTGTATGGCATGTAAGCAATGTGTCCACGGGGATTTGTCCATGTAATAGACAGGTATGCACTGTTTAATGGTAGTTGCCCGGACATTACCATAATCACAAGGAAACTGTGTGAAAAATGAAAAAATAAACATGTGTAACACTACCATCCACACACCATCTGATGCCTAAACTGTTATAAATATCACTCCCTCCTGGATATACACAACACTGTGGTTTTTCAGTTAAAAGCACACATTAACAATACACACTGTAAAAGCAAAATATGATGCAATATTACTTGAAATTAACACACAACCAAGAGAAAATAAAGAAACACTAATTTCCAGAACAGGCAATGCAGTATTTTTTAACACTAGTACTACTACTACTAGTAGGAAGTCCCAGTGGTCAAATGACCAGCGCCTGGCATTTCTAGGTATATTTAAAAGTCAAATCAGGAAATAGCATGGAAAATGCATATAAGACATATAGTGTTTCTTACATTGTGTTTGACTTTTATTCCTGAGTCACAATTAACCTGAGATATTTCATGTTTTGTCTGGTCAACTTCATTTCATTTGTTAATAAACATCCATACCTGCATTTCAGGCTACAAAGTTGGGACAGGCAATTTAGAACAAGTAATGAATCAATCAGGTTATTGTAATCATGATTGGGTGCAAAAGCAGCAAGGTTTGCATATTTCTCACTGTACAGTGCATAATATTATTAAAAAAATGTAAAAACAAAAGGAATCTGGAGAAGTTTAAGTGCATAAAGGCCAAGGTCTAAACTGACACCATTCATCAATAGCTGATATATCCACATGGGCAAGGGATTACTTTGTCAAACCTTTGTCAAGCCCTACAATACACAGTTACATTCACAAATGCCATTAAAACTTGAAAAAAAAATCCTCATGTTAAGAGACCTGATGTCATGTCCAGAAATGGTGTTGGCTCATCTGTGCTCAGAGGCATCTAGGATAGACCATAATATAATGGGAACATGTATTGTGGTCAGATGAATCGGCATTCTAGGTACGAGGAAAAAATGGACACCGTGTGTTCCAGACCAAAGACAAAAAGGACCCTCTCACATTGTTATGAGCAACAAGTTCAGAAGCCAGTATCTGTCATGGTATCTGGCTGTATCAGTACCCTTGGCAAAGGTCATTTAAACTTCTGTGATGGCAGCAATGATTCTCAAATACACTGAGTAGGACATCTTAGCACGATATATGTAGGAAAGTGATAGCCTAGTGTTTAAGGTACTGAACCATGGACCACAAGATTCATGGTTCAAATCCTGCCTCTGCAAAACCACCATTATTGGGTCCTGGAACAATTCCCTTCAATTGATTGCATCAGTTGTATGCTGTCTTCAAGACATTACCTTTTCCAGAGACATCCATTCATTTTTCAGCAAGACAATGCAAAACCACATGCTTCACAAGTTATAAAGGCATGGCTGTGGAAAAGAGTGTTTGCGTACTGGGCTGGAGTGCCTGCAGTCCTGACCTGTTCTGAATATAGAATGTGCGTAGAATTTTCATTTCACACGAAAAATGTGACAATGGTAACCCTGTAGTGTTGCATATCTTAATCTAGTGTGGTGTTAATATCATAAAACAAATGGCAACATTATACAGCAATAAAGTACAAGGTAAATGCTTTTTGGTCCCAACTTTTTGGGAATGTGTTGCAGGTCCGAAATGCGAATAGATGCTTATTAAGAAATGAAATGAAGTTGACCAGACAAAACATGAAATATCTCACATTCATACTGTCTGCAATGAAATACAGTAAATGTAAGAAATACATTTAAATACAGTGTGTTTTTAAAAGCATTTAAAGGCAGCAGGAAAACTGATAGTGTTAAGACAGAGTACAAACTTCTCCTCTTCACATCTTTTGTTTGTGTCCTTAACCCTTTGATGACCAAGGGACAACTTTGTCCCATACTTTTGAATGGACGGCAAATGTAAATAACCCAACCAACGGTCCTGTAAGAGTTAATGTGAAGTGATACCTGATACCTCAGGACTGTAGGTTGTTTCAATCACATTTTCCACCCATTTAAAAGTATGGAACAAATTTGTCCCTTGGTCCTCCAATGGTTAAAGTGTCAGAACACAAATCTTAATGTAGTTCCTATTGTAATTGTTAAGACTTGTGTTGTCAGTGAATGGAAGACTGGTCATTAAAGGGTACATACCTATAAAATATTAATGATTGAGCAATTCGGTAACTGAGATAAAGTATCCTTAAGGCCTGATAATGGAGTATTCATTTATTATTTAATACTCATATGCCTGCACATATAATGCAAATATATTTATGAACCTAACAAAATATAAAGAATATTACCCGCTGTGAGTGCAGAATATCTAATGTTACACAGCGATATTAGATGTTAGTTCGCCTCCGGCTGTGACCTTGGCTTTCATCTACTGAGACTTAAAAAGGGATGCTGGAAGGCCATTGCTAGCCTGACATCTTATTGACTCAGTCAATGGCCACAGCAGTATTTTGGCACTTCATCTGAGCATCCCATTGCTCTGAGTGATCTGCATTTGAAAGCCAAGAAATAGGCTGCCACTGCCAACAATGACTGTGAGTAATCAATTAGCCCCCACTAACCAAGCAATCAATAATGCAGGACAGGCTGTGACACAACTGTGGCTCTGATGGCATGTTAGCTTTTTATATTTTGCAAAAAAAAAGAGATATTCAATGTCAAAATTACTGTGCGCCACTGATAGGCTCCTGCAGGGCTCACTGCACCCATCTGAGTGACATGGACATGACTCATTTGGGAAAAACTTGATGGTAATTCAGAATTTTCACATGAACATGAGACCCATAAAACAAATCTTACCAACACAGGGTCAACATTTTCCAGACAGAGCAGAGATTATAAAATAATCTATAAGAATATTTAAGTAAAGGTAAAAGAGTTAAAGTGATATATAAATGAAGATTTTCTTAGATGAAGATCTAAGATTGACACTTTAGAAAGCAATTTGTTGATGAGCAGAGTGGGAGTATGTAAAGAGAGGGCTCTTTCCCAGCACTTGGTGGCATCTCTTTTTCAAGAATTGGAACTTTTTGGAGCTTGGACTCAACATCCATTCCACCATAGACGGTTCCATGGGCTTCACAACAACAACCCGCTATTCAAAAGACCTCTGTGGTCTTTTGAGCAATTCATTCTCTTAAAGGATGATTAGTGGCCATGAAGCTTGGGACTGTGCTAAAAGGAGCGGCCTCACAATGGGAACATTGTCCCCGTCTAGTAAATTTAGGGATTTTTGCCTTAGTGAGAAAAGCAGTAAAAGCAAAGCTCAGCATGAAGAAATGTTTCATTCTATGCCAAGAATGTCTTCTGCACTCTCGTCAGACCGAGACAAGGAGTGTTTTTTTCTTCTTTTTTTCCTCCTTATTCTATCCATTGTCCTGTACTTACTAAATCCTTGTAGTTGTTCTGCTTGTCCTAATTAAGGAACTGATAATTGGTTTATCCCTTGAGGAGGTTGTCATATTGAATTAATCAGTGCAGAGTTAGTACATTCCATTACCCACTTGTTCTTTTTTTGTCCAGAAACACAGGCTCTAAAGGTGACGACTATTAAGGTAGGCACATAACTTTGTATCTTGTTTTTTTATTTAGTAATTAAATACTGATTGTAATAACTAAGCAGCACTCATCTTTCTCTTCAGCAAGAACCATACACCATGTCAAAAGGCCATGAATTTGAGGGCTACTGTATAGACTTGTTGTCTTCACTGGCTGATAAAGTGGGCTTTAAGTACAACATTCACCTGGTGAAAGATGGGAAGTATGGCACCAAAGATGACCGTGGCAATTGGGCTGGCATGATTGGAGAAGTTGTGAAAGGGGTGAGCTTATTTTCAATCCAACCGGAATGGATGTGTGTGTTGAATGAGAAAAATGGCATATTAGTCCTTCTCCGCCCCTTTTTATTTTCTTCGAGTAGTACTGAACTAAGTAGATGATTGATAAATGGTTAACAGATCATGGCTAAAATGGAAGACTAAATAGATGGAAACTTGGAGCTCACACAGATAAATTCCATTCAAGTTATTCAGTTTAAAACCAATGCTTTCTTAGTACTGCTGAAATTTAGAAAGGAACACAGCTTGAACCTATAGTGCACTTTTTTGTCCCACAAACTACTAAACATAAACGATAGTGCTTTTTATGTCGAGTTCAAATCAATGTTCTAACTTCTTTTGCAACATTCTGACATAGGTTTTAAATCACAGACCAATTTTACAACAATTGTTAAATACATATTCATTAATCTGGCACTAAAATTATGTAAACACTTCAGAAATATCCTTATTGTCAGAGTATCACGTGTTTTGCAGGCATTGGCACAGATATTTCTTGACTGTGAGCTACTGGCCTCAGAGCAAATGCTAAATGTGGATATTTAACAATATGTTTGGACTGTTGCAGCATTTAGGCAGTTTTAGCATTCTGAAATGTTCCATCTGGGTTCTCTCCAAACCATAAGAATGGCAAAAACCTAGTGCATGAATCTTTGTGCCCATGATACAATAACTATGGGAATCCCAGATTTCATCCTGGTAACCAACTTTACAAATTTAGCATCTTTATGAGTGGTGCGAAAGAACAGTTCTAGAATTTGAGTGTCAAGTTACCGTCGAAAGCAGAAAGAATTTGGGCTATTGTATCAGGTGTTTTTGGTATTATTGCTGTGAATCAACACAGCACTTAACAGCGCAAAATCACAACTGAAGAAATATTCAGTGTGTACAAATACATACAGTTTTATGACACCATTAGATTAAATTTGTTTTAACTGGTAAGTTATAATGATCTTATACAAGTATTTAATCTCCCATAATGAAATATTCCCTCATTTTTGTGAACAGTGTAACATGGGAAAACTAATCTAATGTGATTATAACCACAAAGCCTTCAACAAGCTCAGGATTAATAGACAGTTTGGGTTTAGAATGAGAGAAAGGGAAATAATGTATATACAAAAGTCTATTTCTAACAGTATTTAAAAACATTCTCTGAAGCTGTGCAGTTGCTGTTGTCCAGGGTTGTCCAAACACAGTTCCCACCTCCCCATAGACAAGTGGAATTTACACATAGCTTTTCTTAGTAGTGTTACTAAGTCCAGTCGCATTCGGAATTTAGAATTTTTCGTTTTCCATGAACAAGTGATAGGCAGTATAATACTCTCTTACAGATGCAGGCCATCTGGGCGGCTGCCAATTTACTGAGCTGAGTTGCAGCACTCTCGGTTTTCCTATGAACTAACCGTTCAATCATTTTGATTTAAATACATTTATAAATTCATTTCATAAAATAGTCAACACTTTATTTTGCCCAAATGTAGGTTAATATAAGTGTTTAAATATATGTAGTATAACATATACTACACATATTTAATATATATGCAATATATTAAACTTCTTGGTTTAACAGTCTTCAACTTACTATTGGTTTGTCAGAACATATCAGCATCGTAGCTCAGTGAGAAGCTGTAATGCCAAAAAAATGAATTAACCAACCAATAGACACAAATGCATGTATAGTTACATTTACATTTATGTACTTATGCAGGCGCTCTTATTCATAGTGATTCATACAGTTTTGCAGTCCAAGCAATTTGGGGTCTTGCTCAGCTTGACAGAGGTGGGATATGAACCCTGGACTTTCTGGTCTATAGTCCAGTACCTTAACCTTAACAAATACACAATTTTCATGTCTGATGTATGGTGTAGGGTATGATATACCCTATTCAGCCAAAACAATAAAAACAAATCATGTTGATTATCTCTTTACAACAGCACATCTTATATTCTAGGATATATTAGTGAACAGTTTGTTTTTGTAGTCTGAATTTCTCTTATGAGGAAGAAATAAAAAGCAGTAAAGACCTAAACGAATACTAGTTGCGTGGTTTGGGTCATCCCATTAACAACAATGCGCCTGGTCAGCAATGGTCTGAGGAGGAACACACCGCCACAGTGACATGGTGTTGGTGATGAAGGCTCATTGATGAACAAGAGCAATGAATCCTATTCCTGTATTGGCGAACAGACAAAGAAGTCACTGTGTTACAAGTCACAGAAATGGTTACAGAAAGAATGTGCCATATCACGTAGTGTAGCATCCCTTGTTGAGTACAAGGTGGACTAGTTCCAGATCAGTCTAACTGCTCAGCATGCTAGCCCTATTTTTGCCAAAAATACTTTTGATTGGTATGCGAGTGTCAGAATGGGCCTTTAGACCCATTGTCTTATCTGACGAATCCTGTTTTCTATCACATGGGACAGTCGAGTAGCACCATTTACCTTGGGAAGAAGACATGCTGGTGGAGGGAGTGGGATGCTCTGGGTAATGTTTTTCTTAGGATCCCTATCTCTAAGCAGTCATGCTAATGGATCTATGTTAATTTGCCACATAACACCTACATATACATTGTTTAATTGTTTTGATTGATTGATGTATACTTAGTGTCTCTGATATAAGCTGGAGAGATGCCTGTTCTATTAGTTTCTTGGGAATTAAATTGCATAATAAACAAGTTTTTATTCAACTTGGCTTAATTTATACATTTACAAAGACAACTGACCTTTAGTCATTTTAAAACCCATAAAACAGGTTGGAAGTAAAGGAACCAATACCAAATTATTAAAAAAAATAGGCTATAGTAGTAGGCTATAGTAGTGTTAGTAGGCTATATGCGGGTATATGCACTGCTGTTCAAGTTTGTTTGTATTCTGATTAGGAAGCCGACTTGGCTGTGGCACCGCTGACCCTGACTGCAGTTCGTGAAGCAGCCGTGGACATGACTAAACCTTTTATGCAGACCGGCCTAAGTTTTATAATGAGGAAGGACTTTGTCTCTGATGATTCCCAGTACCTCAACTTCTTGAACCTCTTCTCCACTGAGATGTGGATCGGTCTGTTGGTTGCTTACATACTGACATCATTCTGTATCTTTCTGGTGGCACGGTAAGTCTTTGTCTAATCTGAATCCAGGACATTAAAACGAGAAGTTTAAGAGGAGTTTAACAGAATTGAAGATTGTTTGAAACATGAATGTGGGTCAGGAACTTGATTGTTTGTATGTGGTGTGTGTATAGGATTAGCCCATGTGAATGGGATCAGCTGGAGGCAGAGGAAAATCACTTCACAATCTCACACAGCTTCTGGTACACAGTTGGAGCACTAACTCTTCAGGGTAACACAGATACAGAGTTTTTTTCAGTCATAAAAGTATTAAATCATTTACATTCCCCTATAATGGGCAAATGGAAGTTAAATATGACACTGACTATCCCAAACATCGCGACCACTTGCTCCACAACAAATTTTAAGAAGGGGAATATGTCAACAAGAAGTGAAATAAACCAAATAAATTTAAAAAAAACAGGAAATCTGGACACCAGCATATCTGCTGTCCACAGGTGTAGCTGATACAGAAGGCACCAGATGCCCTTGGTTTCTTGTGAGACTCATTTCCATATTTATGGACTGGACCAGGACACTCTGCTTAGAGCTTAGAGTGTATTCTTGCATAATACTACTGCTGATAATGTGATGAGAGGGTCTCATACTGAGCACTTACTGTTCTTTGTGACCACATCACCTGACATTGCATGGTTTTGAGAGTTTTGTGGCTGCCGGCAGTCTGAGACTTAAAGAGCAGTTATATCATCATCTGGTTGCAGAATGTTTGGACCACTGTTTGTCACATCAATGCATTTTAGTGACCGTGGCCAGTCTGGTTTTGGAGAATAGAACAAGTGCCTCTGTCTTATCGCAGATCACCAAAAAGTTCTCCTACCTACGGTGTGTATAGCCACTGGCACCAGACACATTGGAGCAATTGCACAGACCCTGCCTATTCAGATACAGTTGATTCCGATTAATTGGACCACATCAGGACGCAATCGTTTTGGTCCTAATTACTGGCTGTTCTGATTAAACAAACATGCCCTATGTTACAAGACGGAACATGCTATGTAACATATTAAATGTTTATTAAACCTTTATTGTACGATTTACACGTAT
>JAUZSV010097475.1:0-14158 GCA_034780495.1 Parotocinclus cesarpintoi
TCTTGATCAGTGGAAATAGGATGCACCTGAGCTCAATTTTGAGCTTCATGGCGAAGGCTGTAAATTCTTACGTAAATGTGATTTGTTACTTTTTTATTTTTATAAAATTCAGAACTCTCAAACAAAAAACTTTTTTCACATGGCCATAATGGGGTATTTTGTGTAGAATTTTGAGGAAAGAGATTAATGTAATACAATTTGGAATATAGCTGTGACGTAACAAAATGTGGAAAAAGTGAAGCGCTGTGAATACTTTCCGGATGCACTGTATGCATTATCGTTTTGTTGTATCGCACAGGTCCTTCATGATTTAAGATGTTGATACAGTCCGAAAAATCCATTCCAAGTATGCACCACAATCCAATGAGTTTAATAAACTCTATATCACAGCTGAGGCTAGACTCACATATTAACGATTAACACACAGCTTATTTTATAAGTGTTAAAACTCTTATGTCATTTTAGTAAGTAGTGTATTTTAAGTGCAAAGTAAAAGCAACACACTTACTCTATTGGTGAACTAAGAGCCCAACTGCAGCCTCATAGACAAGAGGATACATTTCCTTTCAGTTGTCCATCATTACTAGCCATTTTTGGACCCATGGGGGCTTACATTGCTAACAAAAATTAGGCGATATATAGATGTATCGTCAAATTTTTGTGAGCAGTATATTTCATAAAGAATACTGTACAGAAGAGGAACACAGTGGAGATCACTGTGCACTGAATTGTGAATTCCTCTCCATTAGCAGAACACCAGAGCAAACAAATCTTTTATTTACTACTGTTCCTTTTACTTAACCAAGATGATAAGCCTGTTTGGCAGCCCTGCATTCCATCACAGCTGATAAATGTGCTTGTGCTGAAAGTGATGGATGGCCTCACCTGCCATTCTTGTCCTCCATAAGAAGCTGGTACTGCAGAGAATCGGCAGGGGAGCTCTTGGATGGACCCTCACCCCACTTCAGCCTGAGCGTCTGGTGGGTAAATGCTGTGCACTCCAGACGAGGAGGCAAAGGGGGTAGTGGCTTAGTCTTCAACTTAAAGGTGTGGCTAAAGGGACCAGCACCCATACTGTTCAGAGCCTGGATTCTTATTCTGCACAGACAGACACACACAGACTTTGATATGACAAATTTGCTGAAATTGTGAATTTAAACAGCAGATGACCAGTAGTTAGGAAGAGTGAACAGATATTAACTGTCTGTAATCTGTGTTAAGGTATAGATAGGTCTGGATTGACCTCGGACTATCAGTATGACAGCATACATATAATTTTATATTATAATATAAATATAACTAGTAATTTAAATGTCTACTATTCAAAAGAAAGATAGCAGCAGCTGCTAGCTTGTGTCTGTCTCTGCACTCTCAGAAGAGTTAGCAAGATCCAGGGTTCAAATCCCACCTCTACCAAGCTGCCTCAGTTGGGTCCTTGAGCAAGACCGTAATCCACAATTGCTTAGATTGTTAGATTGTATCAGTTGTAAGTCGCTCTGGATAAGGGCGTCTGCTAAATGCTGGAACTGTACAAATGTAAATGTACAGAAGACCCAAATAACATCAGATCACTGCTCCCTCATCAATACTGCTCTCTAAACAAAGAGACTCTTGTACTATGGAGCACAACTGAAATCTAACACATCCTCGTGTCAGCAACGTAAATCTGTAACTTTGTTTAAAATACAAAAAGTGTGGCTGTGTTTGTGGCACTGTCGGGTGGAACTCAAGTGTTACTATGACCGGCACAGAATCCGTTATATTACACTGATTAGCCACCGATTTCGTTTACTGGCGCATTGATCGGTGCATCTATAGTTTCTAGCCAGACCAAATAAAGTGCATGTTTGGACCCTTGAAACGTCAATCTATCTAACATACGTCTTTGAAATGTGGAAGAAAACCATAGAACTAACAACTAGGACATGAAAACTTCACACAGACAGTCATAAGAACTGGGATGCAATACTGCTAACCACTGCACCACCGAGCTGCCCACATTATTATTAATTTGAAAGAATATGAATACAGATAACACTAAGATGTATTCCATTACCATCTAACGTTCACCTAGAGCGTTACAATTCACATGTACTGTCAAATGTAATACGTCATGCACAATATACTACACATCTATAGGCATGGCTTATATTATGTCCTTTATTAATAGCTACAGTTTAAACTTTATTGTTATGTTTATTCAAAAAAATTGGTTAAACCTGTATGTGGTGTCCGGCTGCAGGTTCTGTATGATGTATTTGGTTACAGGGCCAGTGGAGATCGGCTGTCTCTCTCCTATATCGATCAGGTAAGATGTAATCTCGGCTCCGTTATCACAAGGCACCTCCCAACGCAGCCCCAGGCAAGTGGAAGGGGAGTACAGTGGGGGAGAAGGTCTCTCTGCATCCTCCTCGTCTTCATCATCTTCATTCTGCTCTTGTTCAGAGCACTTGGGCTCCACTATCATTTCGCTCTCGCGGAGAGCATGAACAACACTGACAGTGGCAGGCACAGAGCAGGGAGTCTGACATAGTACCACTTCACTGAAGGGTCCCATGACTGCCACATTCACTGCCTACACAGGGTAACACACAAAACATCAAAAGGTGATCAAGCAACCACCAATAAAAAAAAATCTCTTTATTCGATTTATTAGTTATCGTAGACAAATGTACGCTTGACTGCAACAGAAATTAATAGAACGGCATTAAGCCTTCTTCACAATGTCATAAAGTGAATGAGGAAACAGTCTAATTACTAGCTTGGTATTGTGATTAACTATTACAAGTCTGGTAGAAGCAACAACCTCTGACATACTCCACAAAACTCCATGCTCCTCTATGAACTAGTCAACTCACAGGAGAGTCTCATCTCTACCTACAGAGGTAAGTTAAGTTTATGCAGTGAGTCTTATCCTTTGAATAGTTTTAGCTTCTCCCCTTAGGGTGGAGGTATTTAGTTTCAAAGTGTCGGACTCACAAAAATAACACTGCGTTGTTGTATATTGGCGGGGGTTATCCCTTTTAGGGGGTGTTGAGGAATAGGTCTTGTGTGTCCTACACTACACATGTTCCATATGAAGCACTGGTCTGCTCTGTTGGAAAGGAGGGCTACTATTGCATCTTTTATGGTGGGTATATAACATGGACAGCTAATGTGGGGAAAGTCAACAAATCAGAGTTTCATGGTGCATACTGAGATTATAAGTTTGGTCATTTTGATGGAGTGGATGTGAAATCTTCAGCGGTGGTTTGCAATCTTGGGGTGCTTTTTTTAAAATCATTTCCTTAACTTTAAACCCCACATCAGGGTATTAGTTAAAAAAAAAAACCTTTTTTAATTTACGGAACATCGCTCACTTTGTTTATGCTGCTGTAAATGAACTAAATAAATCAAATTATTTACTTGTTATTAGGTATTTTTTTAATAACAAGATTATATATAGTCTGAGTTATATAATTTTTATTAATTGATGCCCCCTGTAGTTTAATATATTTATTTATTTCAGGAAAATTATGTTTAGGCTTGTTATGAGCTTGAATGTTCTCGCTCTTACTTGGACCCAGTATTTCAGGAAGTATTAAAACAATACAATATAAACCTTAATTTTCTGAACATTATTAACAATACTTAATGAGGCTCAGACTTTATCGTTGAGTTTTAAGAACAAGATGCTTCAAACAAAAATGACTACATGGACGAAATGGTCACATTATACAAACAACCCACCCCACATGTCTGTATAGGATTTTATGCCACATGTACTTCATTATATAATCATATTATACATACAATATTATAATAATCATGGCAGATGGTGGGCATTTTACTGCTGATCAGGGGATGTTGGGGTTGGGCCATGATTCACATGCACCCACCATGTTTCTAGATATTCTCAGACTGCATCTAATGCTTGTGAATTGGTAGTATTCTGTGATTGTGTTTTATTGATATAATAGTGAGAGCTATTGTATATTGGCGAGGGGTACCAATACAGTTTAAAATCTTGCTCCTGGCTTACAAATCCCTTAATGGTCTGGCCGAGCACTCAGGTCTTCTGACACTGGTCTCCTGGAGGTCCCAAAATACAAATTGGTCACTGCCGGTGGCAGATCATTCCGTGTAATGGACCCAAAACTGTGGAATGCCCTTCCACATTCTCAACTCTGTTCTTCATACTCTTTAAGTCTTAACTTAAAACCCATCTTTTCGCTCAGTACTTCTGTCAATAATTCCCAACTCCCACAGAGGTTTTTTAAAATTTCTTTTCTTTTTGTGTAAAAATGGCTTGTAAAATGTCCTTGGGTACTAGAAAGGCGGAATATAAATACAACTTAATATTATTATTTTGAAACTGGCAGAAGTTTTGTCTGGCTTATGTTGAGGTCATGATTAGAGTATGTTCCACTGATGTATAGAGTAGGGTACCACTGATGACTCTACAGTTGTGCATGATCATACTATCATAGTAACTATTAGTACTACTAACATGTTATGACTGATCATGTGGGCACTGAGTGAAAAAGTAAGTTGAGTGTAAATGCAATTTGTAGGCCTGAGAAAACAGATCCCGAGTTATGACTTTTTTTTTATTTTTTTTTTTTTTTTTTTTTTTAAAGTAAAACTCAGCAGAAGTGTTTGTTACCACACATAATTTTCATTTCTCATGCTCACCTGCACTCTGCAGAAGTAGTTGGTTGCAGGAAGGAGGCCCTTCAGCTCGTGGCTAGTTGCAGCTCCGCTGTAGATCACCTGCATGCTCCCTTCAGCTGCTCTCCATTCCAGTCGGTATTCAGTTACTGCTGCTCCATTACAAGGCGGTGCCTGGAACACAGTGGAAAGTTTTAAAAGCTGAAAATGCTACCCTATATAAAGCAGGTAAACCTTACTAATTCTTACTTACTTCCCAACTGATCACAGCACAAGAAGGTGATTTGCAAACAATATGAGGAGGACGACATGGCTCAGGCGCTCCTGGTCCTGTAATTACCTCGGTACGTTCATAGAATGGTCCATACTGTCAATAAAATCAGCAAACACAAGAGAAGAACAAAAGAACCTCTTTTAAAATCAGTGCTTCAGTTTTATGCAGTTAGTTAGTCTTGTGCCACTGTTTGATTAAATATACTCTTGTTTTTGCTCTGGTATAACGACCATACATAAATACTGTATTTTTTTAATACTGTATTTTATCTCTTTAGGCCAGACTTTTTTATTGCTTTTTTTGCGGATCCGCCAATCATATTTAATAATCATATTTAAAGAATACCACAAAAGAAAGAAAAAAAAAAAAAAAAACAAAGTTAGTAGTTTTGGATCCGCCACAGCATCAATGGTTGAAATTAAAACAAAAATAAAAAACAATAATTTTTTAGCTTTTTCCACCCTCCGGTGGAAAGCCATCGGTTTCCAGATTTACTTTAGTTTAATTGTAGGTTAAATAAATTTTATTTATAAAAAATGTATTTCTTCCTCCTTCCTTGTTTGATTCCACATTCCACATTTGATTTTCTCCTCAGATCATCACACCAGCAGCTGGGGCAGTGCGTCAATACACAACAAAAGCAGGATTGATTGAGGCACTCACCACGAGGCCTCAACACTCTAACCTGAATGTTGGCAGACCCGAATCAGAACAAAGCTTTAATGCTAAAGACAACAAGATCCCAGTCCATTGAGTCCAGGTTTCTTGCTCATGACGTAGCTGCAAACTAAGTTGGTGGTGGCCGTTTGTCAATGGCTGGACATAGGCGCCATGACAACAAATTTTCTCCTGCTAAGCATCTGGAAGAGTAGCCTTTTTCTCCTCTTCTAACATGACCAAGTGTCTAATCGGACTACACCTGTAATCATTTACATACCTCCTGGAGACATAACACCATGCAGAGTTTTGCAGCAATCCGACTTTTCTATCTGGGTGCTTTAGTATTGTATTGTCAATACTTATACCATTGCTATAACAATGATTCTAATAGTGGCACAATACTATATGCATACTGAAATGTATTAGAAAAGGGATTTAAAAAACAGTCCTTAACCTTTAATCCTTTGGATGACTAATGTTAAGTGTGAAATGTGAAGTGAAGTCAAAAGCGTATTTATCATCCTGGTCTTCAGTTTAGCCATTTTATCTCTAGGTATTCATTTTTAAGTGGTGTGTAGGTGGTGTGTGAGCTGCTTACCCCGGCTTTGTTGGCTGCTCTCAAACGGAAGCCATAGGTTCTTCCAGGCAGTAAGTTGTACACAGTGCAGTCTAGCTCAGAGCCCTGATACACCTCTCTGGCCTCCTCAGCCTTGGGAATAAACATCTCCAAGCTGTAAGCACAAACAGCACTCCCACCATCCACCTGAGGAGGAGCTGGCACACAATCGCTAGTGTTAGACACACAAACATGCTGAAAAAGAAAAGACAAATCAGAAGCAAAAATATACTGCAATCTTACTCCAGCGAAGTTGCACCTCTCTGGCTTTAGGCTTGCCCACTACTCTGGGAGGCTGACACTGGCCGGGGTGAACAGCTGGAATCTGAACCTGCAGAGCGTCTGAGAACTTAAAAGACACACAAAAACACAAAATGGAATCAAAAGGTGTTCAAGCTCCTATTATTTAAAAATGTAATTTATATCTTAGATAAATGGCATATTGACTATAAGAGAACTCCGCTAGAAATGCAGTAATCCTTCTTATAACACTAGTTAATACAAATCAGTATGAATTTGCAATTTACTTTATGACCCTGTCTAGGGGAAAGCTGTAACATTTAAGACTATGGGATGACAGACCTGATACTCTTGGATATAGTATGAATTGCAGAGAATGACAAACTCCTGCTCTTAAACTGAATTTCCTGCCTCTACTGGTGGATCTGCACCTCTGATTGGCTGCTGAGGTGATCACATGATTTCAGTTTAGACATACATTTACTTTCTTATCCGCTTATTCCTGGGTCAGGGTTGCGGGAAAGTCGGTGCCTAGCCGGGCACAAAGCAGAAACAACCCTAAACAAGGCAGCTTCACTTGCTATAGAACCAAGGACCTTTTTGCCATGAGGCGACAGTGCTACCCACTGAGTCTACATGCTGCCCTATTTAAATTTCCTTAATATAATAATTTATTACAAGTTCTTGGTTGTTAAAGCAACCACTGCTTATTATTAATACTTCATGTGCATAGTTATTATTCATATTAAAACCCAGAGATGTTTAATGCTCATCTGACTGTGTGTTTCAAGAATTGGTCCCAATAATAGATTTTAGATTTACATTTAGTCAATCAACAGACGCTTTAATATAGAGTGACATACAACTGATACAATCTCACAACGTACATGCCAAGCATTTGTGAGTTAATGGCCTTGCTTTAAAAGCCTAACAGTGGCAGCTTTGCAGTGCTTGGGGCTGTATACTTGGGCCTTCTCACTCATACTTGAGTTTGTTTACTTTACGTACTGGAAAGGTAATCAGCAATATTAGCCTGAATATGCCTGAATGAATATCTGAATAGCTGTTCTGTGCTGTGAGAGAGCCAGAAGCAGTAACATGCAGTATACAGCTCATCACGCTCACTTGAAAACGCTGTAGGAACCAGGTTTGTTTGTTTGTTACTTTATGTATAATTAAACGTCACATCAGCAGCTATTTGTAACAATAGCAAGTTTATAACACTAAGCACTATTGTAAGTCGCTCTAGATAAGGGGATGGAAAAAGCAATCCGTAAAGGCCAGAATCAGCAATCAGTGTAATACTCAAGGGATTAAGAGATGTATAGTACGGTGCAAAAGTCTTAGGCCACAGTTAGATGTGTTGTTTTAGCAATGGTATAATAACCATATATAACACATTGTTAACTGTTAGGCCCAAACTTGCATTTGCCACTCCATGAGAACTAATTCCAATCTTTGGAAGCTTTATCATATCTTAGCCTTTTCATCCTGTGGTTTATTGGCTGTTACCCTTTCCAAAAGACCATTCCTGATAAGCTCCATTGGACTGCAGTTCAACATTCTGCTATTGCTCAACTATAAGGGGATGATTTTTTCATCCTGTGTTCTTCTTTGTATTTTAATAATAAAAATAACCCTATTTGGTAATTATACCATTGCTAAAACCCTTCTATATCTAATCCAAGACTTTTGCACTGTATGGTCTGGGAGAAATTAATGAGTAGTAATGCCAGCAAAGCTTACTGCTGTTCCAAACTGAGAAACCAGAGAAGCACATCAAAATTTAAACAGATGGAAGACTTAGCAGTTGCAGGAGGAAAGACGTAGACAGGTGTATTTTTTGTGCGTGTTTGTACGGCTGTGGGCGTCTTTATGTTTTAATCAACTCTGCAAACATTACTAATGGAGTTTAACCTGGTTCGATGAAATGTGTTTGTATGTTTTTACCGGGCTTTGGCCTCCTTTGCTGAAGCAGCACACTCGAGCTTTGTACGACCCACCTGGCTTTAGACCATCACACACACAGTCCACAGCAGAACCCCTGTAGACCTGTTCCCAGGAGGAGCCTGAAAAATGAGCACACATTAATTACAATACCATTGTAGAGGCAGTGTCTGCGCCAACCACGATAATACAATTTGCCCAATAACATACCATGTTGTCCGTCTGATAGTTCTACCATGTACTCTGTCACATCTGAACCACCACTATCTTTGGGGGAATCTGTGGAATACAACGAGATCAAACAACACATGCTCTAATTTGCATTTAGACAGCTATGCTCTTACACAGAGCGAAATACAACCGTTTTAAATTTTCATTATAAATCAAAGCAATTGTGGGTTAGGAGGCTTGCTCAGTTGCCCAACTGCGGCAGCTTGGAACTTCTGGTTCAGTAGCTAAGTTTAGTACCTTAACCGCTGCATCCCCTCAGGTTCTAATACAATGAGTTCACAGCCAGTGTCTTAACACTCACCCCATGTCAGGCGGAAGCTGGTGGGATGTGGTTTACCCTTAACAGAGGGTTTACAGGGGCAGCTGGGCCGATCAGGTGCTGTGGTAAACTCTGCCACAAGACTCGGGTTACTTTTCCCCTCCGCATTATATGCAGCAACCTGATACAACACAAAGAAAGAACCCAAAACATCATTTAGACATGATTTTCATTGTGATAATAATCTGATACATGAAAGCAGTTAATTCAATGATGGCACTGCTTTTACTACTTGAACCTGACAAAAGGGCAAAGCATCATTCACAGCTACACAAATACTGTAGTAATTCAGGGCCTGGTGAGATTTTTTGGTAAAGCAATCTAAATTCACATATGTGCAAAAACATAAATGAAATAATATTTGAAAAAAACTCTACCAATGCATGCATGTTTAACGTCCAACTGATAAAACATCAGTTTACTTTCATGCCTGAGGTCTTAAAAATTCAAATAGAAAATTGTCTGTATTCAACTGTAGTCCATTTGTCTTACATACATCTAATTCACGTCTGAAGGACAGAAACCCTAACTCGTGTAAAAATAAAATTATTTTTATACAGCAATAGCCCCCAAATTAACACCCATCCCATAACAAACCCATTCCCTGTAACATCCAAGGTCTTAAGTCACATGAATTGCAATAATTTAGACAGCAGCTCAAATTACTTTACCCAATTTTTTACTTATTTTATTTAACATTTTAATGGATAAGATAAATAATGTTCAGAGTTTTATATCCATTATTTATTATGGGACAATCTCTGCCGTATGATCTCAAGGTGTCCCAAACTCCTGCCCGTTTACACTAGTGCCACATTTTCCTCACTCTTTTAGATTCATTGGCACAAATGGGCAGCATTATTGGCATTCAGAATGTTCAAACTTTGCCCTGGTTTCTTATTCTGTGACTTCATTTAGGGACTCTACATCAAGTTCCCAAGTTCCTTGATTTTATATTTCTAAGAAATAAATGTTCCATGCCTAAATAGTTCCGCACGTTGTGCATGCATCATCAGCAATAAACTTCATAGTGAATCAAACCCGAAATATATCTTTTTTCTGATAGAAAGAAAGGTTAAGGTGCAAAGGCAAAATGAAGATTCCATTCAGACACCATTCATGTCAGTTACACTACACTTGTCCAAATTTGCCTCATGCATAATATGATTTCCCAGGTTTAAGTTTGTCATTTGACTTATTGGGTGGATTGATTTTTATAAGCTTTCAATTATATGGTGGGAAATTACAAATCCAAAATGTATTCCTGCAACAACAACATTATTCTGTGAAGCACATGGCTGTAAGGCAGTGCTGTAAAACTCGAACTGGTCAAGCTATTGTCCCAATTTCTATATTGTAGCAAAAAGTGTCCAGGCTGATTTAATGGGAAAAAGAGGGAAATGCTCTTTAGAACATAAGCATAGAATTCCATATGCTGTAAGAAAGACCTATGAATTAATAAAATATCACGCTGCGACACCATTATAATAATACACTTCAGTACTTCACTCACTGTACACTCAGTGAGTCACTTAATGTAATTGGACCTATAAGGGTGAAGAGTTGCTCAGCAGGTAATGAGTGTGTCTCATCAGCTTCCTGCCAAGAGCTCTGATCACATTAATACACTGTTGTCTTTGGAAACATGGCAGCAATCTGATTTCCCCTGACAACACGAGAAGGACGACTTATCCGAACACTTTCTCTACTAAACAGTGGTAACACATTCATCTTACAAGGCACCATGCTCGAAATGTCGGTCATTATTCATGGGGTAACTGCCTGTCCTTTGTAACATCGTGTCAGTTACGTAGCAAGCTAAACTGAATGCTCACAGCTGCTGGTTATAAGTTTGTTCTTGGAAAATCACATTTTGGAAAACCTCACATTTCCTTAAGGATCCAATTTGCATTTACAGTACATACCATTTATCGAATGATGTATTAAAAGTGGAAAAGCAAACAAAAACAACAAACCACCATTACTGCCTATTGCTATATTTAGCACAGGAGAGTATCGTACTGTAGTGCTTGCCCAGGGAAAACTCAAAACACAAAATTCAGACTACAGTTTCTGCTGAGTGTATTTAAGTGCATTATCAAATTCATATTCCAAAGTCAAAATAGCAATCATACCACTATAAAACAGGGATTAACTGTACATGATAGAGAAAACCATGCTTACCCTAAACCTGTATTTGGTGCTCCTGTGCAGATTCTTTACTGTGCATGTGAGCATGTCACCGTCATAACAGGGTTGGAATCCATAACCCTGCACAGCCATTAAAAAAATATATTCCATTAGCAGTCATTCTACACCTATTGTACACATATGTACTGTTTGTGCTCCCTTCCTCAGATCTTAAGCGTACCAGCTCAATAAATATCGTGTGTGTGTGTGTGTTAGTGTAACTTACCGAGCCCTCTTCCTCCATCTCGAGCACATAGCCGATATCATCTTCTTTTGGAGAGCCAGCTGGCCTGTTCCACTGCAGGGAGAGCCAGGTGACCCCGGTCTGGACCAACTCAGGGCTCACCGGAGGTGCAGGGACACTGCATGATGTCAGCATGTCCACAGGGTCACTGAACTCACTACACAAAGACAGCGGGTTGTGCAGCAAACACAAACATATGAGCACACAATCATAACATAAATAATGAAAAAGTCTATGCTTCATCATTCGAACACCAAAAAGTCACTAGGCTAGCACACATAGATTCCACACACACCTGACACCCATGTCGTTTTTGGCTGCTAAGCGGAATGAGTATTTGGATGCTGGCGAAAGCTTGGTCACCCTGTACTGCTTCTGAGGACCGTAATAGCACTGCTCAAACACTCGTGTGCCTTTACCCTGTACAGAGATGGGAATTAAAACAAAAACAGGACGCTTAAAAACCTGGACATACTGTTAACATACACACTAACCGTTCACTTTATTAGGTACTCCTCAATGTTTCTACACTCAATGTCTAGTTCCATTTAGCAAATAGATTGTAGTTCCACAACTACATACTGTAGTCCATCTGTTTCTCTATACAGTCGAATCCGGTTAATTGGACCACTGGTTAATGGGACCAGCCACTTATTCTGACCAAATCCTAAAGTACCAAAACAAATCCTATTATATACGTGTAATGATATTCGCTTATTTGGACCAAAATTACGCTTAATCAGACCAAAGAACGTGTAAAAGAAATAGGAAGCGAATAAGAAAAAGAAGCCACAAGTCGCCACCTAGCAGATGTAAAGTAGATCAGCGATTTATGGGAGGATTTTTGTGCTCTCTTGGAGAATTTATGCTTTTATCAAAGGTCATGAAATCTGAAAAGTTGTGTTGACAAGAGCAAAACTAGCGGGGAGGTGAACACACCCACCACTTTCATGATTTTGTTCAAGTGCAGTCAGTGCAGATCCCACTGGATAAGTTGTTCAAACGTTGACTGGAATTTAGTAAGAACTTGTTTTTTACAGTATTATGCTTTGCATGCTGAGTTCCTATACATTGTGTTGTAGATCGTTTTGAAAAACTTGGTTGCAAATTTATTTTTTAATGAACAAAGTTAGCAAGCAACAGTAGTTCTAGTTCACGTTCGCTATACGTGTAAATCCCACAATAAAGGTTTAATAAACATTTAATATGATACATAGCACGTCTCGTCTTGTAACATAGGGCATGTTCGTTTATCATTCCTGTACTTTAAGACAATATAATAAATAATGTTATATAATTGCTGCTGTTAAATGAGTCCAGAAAGAAAAAAAAACGAAAAAAGCTACGATTTTCGACTTCATATGTAGAATTTTTTCCCCTGGGATGTAAAAGAAGGTCAGTGTCTGAAGTGACAGGGTCCGAAAATAGTCTGCAGCCAAAGGGGGTGTGAGGTGAGCAGGTGTGACCTTGTCAGATGCTGGGTCTGAGGCACAGCGCGATGTCTGTGTGCCTTTGTGAGGATGCATTATGTTCACAACAATTTGTATACTTTTACATCTGAAGTTAATAGAAATAACGACATTGTTATTGTTATTTATGTCATCAAACTAGGCCCGCAATCCAAAAGTGCATATTTGGGTCCTATTTCTTTCAATTCCAATCCAATAGGAACACAGTAGAAGGTGTTTTGCATCAGTGTGTGTCTCTCCATGCTAGCTGTCATGTGATGGAGGTGTTTCAGCTTGTGGATGGTAATATAACTGGGAGGAAATAGTGGATTTTGATCACTTTAAAGAATTTCTTCAGCAATAACAGCGTTTAATTCGGAAAGAAAGTGTTTAGTTCTTTCACTCTTACTTCTGTTATTGTACCCTGATGATGCCCTTTTACACACACAAAGTTGTGTTTCTTTCTGTGTTTTCTCTCTACAGTGATCACCAAATCACCATATCACCAGACCGATTTGGAGCAGCCACTTTACTGTCCACTTTCTGAAATAAAATAAAAAAACACTAAGCAGTTGTTGGAATTTGACAAAATATTCTATTTATGAATGTAATGATGATATATGTAAGAGATTACAATATTAGAGTGAAATGTCTTAAAATCCAGCTCATCTACTTCGCTCACAGGGTGCAGGACTTCTTTCAGTATCTAGAATTTAAAAAGCTTAAATTTAAAAGCTTTCTCATATTTGGCCCCCCAGCTATGGAATAAACTTCCTACTTTAGTTAGAAATTCAGACACTCTCCAAATTTTGAAGTCTAGGCTAAAAACATTCTTATTTACTCAGGCTTTTAGTTAGATTTAGACCATGACGCATGGCTCAGTTTGGCTCTTGCCTCTTGGCCGTGTGTGTTGCCTTCTGGTTTTCTTCCTCTAGCTATTCTGCTGTAGTAGTGCTGCCGGAGTTTTCATGCTGCACATTGCATCAGTAATGGATAATAGACTCTGTGCTCCTAACCCATCAATAACTACATCTTCTTTTTTCTCTCAGAGCTGATGTTCTGGTGCTGGTTCCGGCACCACACACTTAGATGTTCTTCCGGCTCGGCGTCACTCTGATTGTCTTCAACATCGGAGGCAGACCCCACCTGAGTGCAGGAACTCCCTCCATCGGTTGGACATTAGGAGACGATGTGCCACCAAGGACCTCCCACTAAGGACTAATTTTATAATCTATTCTGTTTTATAATTGCGTTCATTTTTTAATTTTTCTATTACTAATTTAACTGTTGTTATTAATTTGTTAATTTAATACTGTAGTTTGATATACTTTGGTGTTTA
>JAUZSV010097584.1:0-14157 GCA_034780495.1 Parotocinclus cesarpintoi
AGAGTCATTAATTAATGAGCCAAATTAGAGTCAGAAATACAGAAATACGGCTTGTGAATGAAACTGGATCTGTGTCTGTTTGGTTTAATAATAAAAAACGGTTCCAAGAAATGAGGGAATATTTTAAAATGTGATTAAAAAGGGGTCTTCGATTTGATTTTATTAAACAGGATCATCAGAAGAGCAAATAAAAAGTCAAAGAAAGGTGCAAAATCAATTAAAGTGATTGATTTTTAAGTGATATAGTCATGGGGGTGAATCAAACTGGACCAGAGTGCCCCCGCATTTAGTTTAGTAGGGAGTATGGTCACCCAAGAGTGTCAAAACAGACTGCCCGTGATGGGTCACATCATCTTAGCAGTAGATCTTATGGGATCCTCTTTGTATTCGTTATAAGATCTCCCGTTATGTTTGTGAGCTTTGCATTATCCATTAAACAAGTAAGCTGTCTTAAGATTGTTTTTGTTATGCATTTATATAATGGTACATCTTACGTATATTAAGATCTTTAAAGATAATTAAAGATCTTCAGTGGATCTTGATCATACTGCAAATGTGAAGGGGAATCTTATAAGTTAATATGCATATTTATTATAAAGGATTATAAATTAATATTATTTTAACCCAGTGCTGAGCATAGCTACAGTATAAATGAAATGAAAATTTGATTTCTTTATATATACTGTTTATCAAAGTGTGTTTAATAAGGGTGCAATTTCAACGTTTATTATTAGTGTCTTCACTTAAGCCTGACTAGCACAACATTTAGCTGCTGTTAAACTGCATTTGTGTCGATAAATATCGTTAAGTTCCAGCCACGGGTTGAAGCTCTGCGTAAAGAGAACGGTTTTAAAGAGGGCAGCTAGAGAAAATCAGCTACCTTCCAGCGTACACGCCGATTAAACAACGCTCAATTCCTGTTCAAAAAGGGGCTGCGTTATGAAATACGTTGTTACAACACAGCGCGTACAGACCAGTATATACCAGTTAACCGTGCAGTGACCCAAACTGGAACCGTGGAACGCCTGCTAGAACCTTGTGGGGTTGTGTTTATGAATCTGCTCTTAAAAATCATCCGAATCATCCAAAAGCAAACTGAATGACAAGCCATGATGATTTTTACATTCTGTTAAAAGAGACAGCTGGGACTGCACTGGCCTGGCGGTTAAGGTACCAAATTGTTCAGGGTTCAAATCCCACCTGTGCCAAGCTGCCACAGTTGGGTCCTTAAGCAAGGCCCTTAACCCACCATTGCATAACTCCTCAATTGTAAGTGAAAAACTGTAAATTGCTGTATGAGTTGTAAGTCGCTCAGGATAAGGGCGTCTCCTAAAGGCCGTAAATGGTTTCATGGTACTGACTGTATTTATCGGTGCAGTTACGTTTTATATAGGGAGAAAGGATGAAGTTTATTTATCGTTGTTAGGAACTATTTGTAGATTTATGCCCTATTCGGACAGATATTAATGCTGTAATGCTCTTACAACAGGGTTTAAGCAGCTAAACTGTAAATATTATGCATGCCCCAAAAAATCTGGCTGATATTAAACATTATCTGTCTCCTCTAGGCGTCGATTTGTGTGTAAAACCTAGTTAAAGACAAGAATAATTTCTACAGCTACGTGGTGTAGCGTTATATTTAAACCGGAATCTTATGCTGATCGCGTAATCCAGTTAAAATATCGTTGTGTTTATCGATGTGTACTGCGAGTTTTGGCTCATTTATGGTTTCTGATTCACATCCAAAATGTATCAGACATTAAGATATAAGAGTTACATTAAACTAAAACGTATGGATGTACTCACATGTATTTAAACATACGTTTAAAAATGATTAACTCGAAATTTTAATCTAAAAACCTTTTATATAATGTACAACGATGCATCTTAGGAAAAGGATCACAAACTTCTTAATAGGGCCAAACTGGAGATTTGTGCAGGATGGAGCATTTTAATATGGTAAAAAAAAAGACCAATTAGACTATAATTATATTTTAAGGAAGCCTTAATGAATCATTAGGTCCCATTATGGGTCAAAATAAGGGGGATAGAGTAAGGATTTTCAAATGAAATTGTTAAAAGTATTAAAAACGGAGAATTAAAGATAACGAGTCATAACGAGGCGTCCAATTTAAACGATTACCCCGACCAACAACATAATCGAGATTGGGCCAGATGTTGTGTTCTGGAATTGAACTGTTGTGTGACAAAATTCGGAATGAGCTTGTGTAGAATTATTATTGTTTTGTTGTTATTATGCTAATAATTCATAGTAATATTACAAAAGAAGCTATGTGGCATAAGCAACGCTCAAAACATAAAAACTACACAGTTCTACATGTTGTATGTTATGATAAATAAAATAAAAAAGAACTTTCTACAGAGAACAAACCTAAATACGTCACATCAGTTCAAACTTTATTGCATTCCTTGGATAACAAGATTTTGTCAGGTCACGAAATGTCATTTTTTGCCTGTCGTTTTTCTGTACATATGTAGTAACACAACATTTGTGTTACCATGAGACCATGGAGTAAGTATGGAGTATGGAGGAAGTGTAACATAACCTGCACAGGACTCAATACTTAACATTTAATGTAAATGTGATGTTTTTTGAATCAAAAGCTCATGTTTTGGTACAGAATGTTAGTCTCTCATAAAAAGGAAAATGCAACAAATGCAAGTACGAAGGATTAGATCAAACCTACTACAGTATTACTGAAATTTTATTAACATTTATTAAGATTAAAAGTCTTTGTACTCGTTAATGCTTCTCTTAAATGAACGGTTTTATCCGATTTTCCTTCAAACGTCAACAAAACTTCTTCTTATTTAGGAGTCAGTAGTGACCTTAATAAGCTATAAAATATATTTACGTCATGTATCTGAAACAAGTTCATATTTTGCTGGGATAAAATGTACAGTTCAGCTTTTAGACAGTATCTGTAAACAGAAAAGAATGGAAATTATATTATGATTAATAAAGCGTAAACACCTACATACTCTGGGTTGCCAGATTTCTTCGGTATACCTACATAACTGATTATGTAAATAGTCAACATATAGGATAATACTTGCAATTTTTTCTAAACATTATAATTTGGCAAATATACTAGAGAACTAAAGAATATTATAATAGGTTATAGCAGGTTACTGGTGGCTGAGGAAGATTATATGTTGTTATAAGGGATGAAACAGAGATTATAAGTCGTTCCTTGCTATTTTCGGAGGCCGTAAGACAGTAAAAGATGGTATAGGGGGTTAGAATGTGTTATGAGCGGTTATAGCAGGTTCTAGTTGACTTTAGGAGATTATATGATGTTATAAGAGATGAACCAGAGATTGTAAGTGGTTATTGGCTATTTTTGGAGGCTGTAAAAGACAGTATAAGATGGTATAAAAGGTGATACGAGGTTATAAGAGGTTATAGCTGGCTCTATTGAATTATATGGTATTATAAGAGATGAAGCAAAGATTATAAGTGGTTACTTAATTCTTTGGAGGATGTAAGACAGTATAATATGTTATAAAAGGTGATAAGAGGTTATAGCAGATTAATTGTGGTCCTAGAAGATTTTTATAAGTAATTATTGGCTATTTTGGACTATTTTGTAAGACAGTATAAGATGTTACAGGGGGTTATAATGTGTTATAAGAGGTTATAGCAGGTTATTTGTAGCTCTAAGACATTATATGATGCTATAAGAGATTAAACAGAGATTATAATTGGTTATTGGCTATTTTTTAAAGGCTGTAAGACAGAATAAGATGTTATAAAATGTGATAAGAGGGCATAGTTGATTTTAGGAGACCATATGATGTTATAAGATATTAAACAGAGGTTATTAGTGGTTATTGGCTATTTTTTGGATCCTGTAAAACAGTATAAGACGTTATAAAATGTGATTATAACAGGTTATAGTTGGAGATTATATGATGCTGAGAGGTTAAACAAAGATTATAATTGGTTATTGGCTATTTTTTTAAAGGCTGTAAGGCAGTATAAGACGTTATAAAATGTGATAATAGGTTATAAAAAGGTTATAACAGGTTATAATTAGAGATTATATGATGCTATAAGAGATGAAACAGAGGTTATAAGTGGTTCCATGGTCATTTTGGAGGCTAGATCATACCTTAGAGGAGGTAATAAGTGGTTATGAGCTGGTAATATGAGGTTGCACTAGAGTATAAAAGATGACAGAAGGTTACAGGCGGTTGAAAGATGTTATAACACGTTAAAAGAGGTTATAACATGTGCTAGCAGGCTCTGGAAGGTTACAGCACGTTACTGTAGTCTACAGAAGGTTATAGAAGCTCACATTCATGTACTGTAGAAATAAGAGCCATTTTCATACTGAGACTAGGATTCCATCTTTCACAAGGTGTGTCATACACACACTTCTTTCCTTTTCACTCCAGCACAACCCCACACACACCACACGGTCTCGGGGTGAGTTCCTACACCCGCACATGCTCTATTCGGTAGTGTGGCTGAAAAGGTCAGGAGCAGAGCGATTGTAAAATAAACCCAAAATTAGACTCGATGTGACATCATGGGAGAGAATACAGAACTCAGATCTGCTTTTGTGAACGAAAAAGGTTGCTTAAGCTAAACGTACGTGAAGCGTTTATGACGTCTGAACTTCAGCGGTAACGAGCTAGGAACCTGTACTGCTGCATGGACGGCTTCGTCAACGTTTCACATGGCTATTAAAGTTAACCAGTGCTAACCAAAGCCGTCTCGTAGATAAAACTAAAATTCAATCACGTTCAAGAGACCAAACATTGCAGCTGACTTTCAGGTACGGTCCGTTTGGAGTTCTACCTGTTTATTTGGGTTGCTTCGGGAAGTTTCCACTCAGAAAAGTCCAAATAACTCCAAGGTATGGAACCTGATAAAAAATACTAGTAAGGAGAAAGAAAATGGTTCAGTAACGACGCATGGCATGAACTAGTCCCCCTACCTAACCGTATGTCAATATGAATAATGTACAAACGTCATCTTAAAATATTATAAAAAATACATTATACTGTCCAAAAGTTGGGCCACCATTTGATTTGTTGTTTTATCAACAAATTTGGATTCAACCTTGGATTCATCACTCCATAACCCTCTCAATGTATCTAATCCAAAGGTGGCCTAAGACTTTTGCTCAGCACTGTATATAGAAATCTTTCGCTGTTCGATATAAGTCTTGTGTTTTTACTGAGTTATGTTATGTTATGTTGTGAGTCTTGGTTCCTCCAAAGGTTCCTTCCTTCTTTAGTCAGGGACTTTCCTTGCCACTGCCACCCTAGGATTGCTCAATTTGAGATTGGCCTTCTAAGATAATATAATATTTTTGTAAAAAAAGTTGTAAAAAGGGCTAAAACAATACATTTGATATTTGCATATCTGTAATGCAGCCCAAACAGAGAGGACGGCCGACGCTCCGTTTTCTCTCCTATACGCAAAATTTCATTCACATTACTAATGTTTCAGCAGGCTTCTTACACGTTTACGTTTCTTCCTGCGAGTGTTACTGATTAATACTGTTAAAGGATCCTTGGAAAAATGACTTACGCTCGTATTACTCGTATCGGTGACAGCTGAAGGGTGTATTTGTAACAGAACGACCTGCAAATCCAAATTCAAATGTATTTCTAGAGCGCTTTTTGTAATACAGAATCGACTCAAAGCAGCTTTATAATATTACATAATCTTAAAAGGGTGACAGTGACCAGGAAAAACTCCCTGAATGTAGAAGGAAGAAACCTTGGGAGGAACCAAGACAAAGTTAAAACACTGCCTGCCCTATTTACTTATTAAACATTTTATCTGCATTGCTTAGGTGAAAACTGAAACTGGATTTCGATATTTTAAGAGCCATTAAAGTCCCTGTAACACAAAATGATTAACTGTATAAATTTGGCATCTTCGTTTTCCATCGGGTTTAGTTGATTCAGGAGAAATCTGCCATCTTATGAACTCTTTTAACTGGTTCATGATTGATTTAATGACTCGTAGGAAGTGCCAAGATTTTGCCCCATATATTCGGCTTTCATTTCTTCCCTCTGCAGTGTAAAATGGGTGGAAGGTTAGCTTGTACTGCACGATCGTCTCTATATTCAGCCACACCGTGACTCTAAAAGATTTAATCATGTTCTTATTCTGAACCTCCCTGTTAATCTTAGTTTTTCCTCCCCGCGGCCTGCTTATTTTGGGATCTAGAATATGCAGCATCTCCGTAAAGTGAGTACACAACTCACATTTTATTATATCTTCTCGCTGAAGATATGGCGCCCTGACACAACGAAAGTAGTCCGTCTACGGCTTGTATAGCAGTTTACTGTGCCCCCAAAATAACTCAAAGCACAGCCATCGTTGTCTAAACCGCTGGCAACAAAAGGGAATAATAAAAAAACAAGACCGTCTCTTTATTTATAACAATGAGTGAGATACTGCAGGCTTGATATATGCCCTGATTAAACAAAAGCTTTAATAAAACAAGACGTTTACATGGCACATACCTGGCAACGTGAAACTGAGCTTCCCTCCTTCCCATGTCTTTGTTTTCCATTAAATGTGCATATTCTTAACTCTAAACATTGTCTTATACATATATATCATTAATATATTATATTATATTATTCATAATAAATATATTATATTATATAACCAGCATTAATATGTGTAATAAGATCTTAAAGATCTCAACACAAATTCTGGCTCAAACGATTTGAAGCTTTGGGTGCCAGGATTCAGTCTTTCATTGGAGTTAGGGTCTGTGTGGTGTTTGGCATGTTCTCCCTGTGCCTCTGTGGATTCCTCATCAACATGCCAGCAGGTCCGGACGCCTTCATGTAAGAGCGACTTATAAAAAGAATGGAGAAACCATGAAATTCATGCAGCAAAAAAAATTTCCTTGCGGCTAAACAGTGCCAGGTTGGCAGTGCCAAGGCAATATTGCAGCACTATAACCGTTGTGCCACCACAGATCTGAATTTCTCTTTGATTTGTACTGTTGATTATATTTTCAGCACTGGATCTAAACTGGAGCAACACACAATCGACGATGAAGGGCCTCTTTCAAGGGCCCGAGTCACAACCTTCTGTTTAGTCCAGATTCGATGTAAATGTAAGCAGAAGATACGATTGTTTAGGAATATAAAACCAATCCAAAACGTTGCACACCTAGTACCCAGTTTACCCAGTGAGGCCCTAATTCAGTCCCTTTTTTAAAAAAGCACACAACGTGCAGCACGTTTATGGACTCGACTTGCTTCATAAGGCTTTCCGTGCTTATTCTGAAGAATTTGCATGACTGAGAATCACAGAGGGCTTTGTAATGGAAGCTCTTCAATTGCATTTCACAATCAGGAAACCAAACGCCACCTGCTACTTTCCATTGACATTTCGCCGTGTTTACGTTTCTTGAACCCACGGGCCTCAGATCGCTGACTGGAAGAGATTTAAACCTGACGAAAAACACTGATCTGAACGAATCCTACGAATTCGCTCGAATTTCCGGACAGCGGGGCGCGTCGACTAAAACTGCGCTAAATGCTAGGAGGGTCAAAACATTTATCGGCGTTGCGTTTCCGCGTCTTCGTTCGAACGTGAGCCGCCCGAGCCGTGTAGGATCTGTCTGAAGGTCTGTGATGATTAATACGGGGTTAGCAGGGATCCCCTGATCGACCCAGGATCAGTCATTACTGAAAAAAAAAACAATCATGAAGGCAAGAAGGTGTGGGTGAGGGTGGTTTACTCCCACGTCTGCATTAGCCGGCTAATTTTAGTGTGCATAACAAAATGGCGGACACACTGGACGGATTGGGGGAAAAAATAAAAACAGGTCTGGGTGGAAGGTACGTTTGCACAGTTTAAGGGAATTATTTTATCTAACAGTATTGTACTAAATACTGTTAGATAAAATAGGTGTCACACAGGCAACTGTGAACTTTATTTTATAATCAATCGTGTTTACAAAGGGCCGGAACGTCCCAAACTACGTACGGACGGTTGGTGAAGCTCTGTTTGGGTTTTAATCCAAGACTTTAATAGAAGCTTTTGTGTAAATTAGTAAGGGTGAATAGCTTCAGTGGGACGAAATGTTATTTAGAAAAGCTTCTCAGTGAGAACGTACCTCGGGTAAACGTCAAAACGTTATTTTTAACATTTGCCGAAAATGACTAATTGAAGGGAAACACGCCAAGCCTGCGAGACATCTCGAAAACGAATCCCCGCCTCCCTTCCCCTGCCTTTCTCTCTTTCGGTAACGGTTCTGTTTCGACATTCTCTGTGACTAATGAGGGATACCTCGCAAATGGGTCTTTCCTCGCAGAACGAGGCCGCACTCGTGAATAAGAAAGCCGGCCTGAAGGTTTCCCCCAAATCTCGGGCCACGCGTCCGCCGTAGCCGATCCCGTTCGATTAGGACTCGATTATATTGCTGTTCTAGAGCGCACGGGGTTATAAGGTGAACGCCCGAGCGGCGTGCGAGCAAAGACGAAGTGAGCGAGGCAGGAAGAGGCGAATGAAAGAAGGGTGAAACCTCAAAGACAGAAGTGAGGCAGCAGACATGTTTGTTTTGACCTTCATGTGGTTCCCCTGAGCAAAACCGTACTGTTAGAGCCTGACGCTCTGTCGTGTCACCACGCAGCCTCGTGCAGGGCCAGAAATGCTCAGCTCGTACGGTTAATGTGAAAGGGGAAGGGATTCCATGGGGGTAGAATTCATGTGGACCTTTATACAACAATTCGTTTTTAAGGTTTTACCTCACACGCCTTGAAAATACTAATCCAAATATTTCAACAGTAACGCTTTTATGATATTTTATCCTCATGCATGCCATTTTCGCGTTGACAATTTTAAACTTTGTTTAAATGAGTGTGCGCACGCATGACGAACCAGGCTGATTTTTAAAAAAAAGAAAACAATAATTTAGGGGGCATTCCGTTGGACAGAATGTGTTTGTCTGTAATTGTTAACACGGATGAAGATGCGAAGATTTCTTGAGGCTTTAAGACAGGAATCCAGGTAAAGGCAAAGCATTCAGACAAGCAGAGCTCAACTTTAAACAGGTATCTGATCCTAAATGAAATCCAAAACGACTTCCTAAACGACAAGAACGCTGTTAAAACATAACTCATTCCTAAATGTGTAAAAGTCTGAGCACCCGTGGAATGATCACTATGGGTCCAGAAGGTTTTATATATTCAAAAACATGAACCCAAAATTGCTTGGATTGGAGTTTGTAAGATATCGGTTGAAAGTTTCTCTGGATAAGAACGTCGGACGAAGGAGAAAATGTTAAAGTCTTAGAACGGACTTGTAAATTGAAAAGATCTTTGAAAAGAGTTTGAAATTGTTTTTACTCAAGTCAAAGTCTCTAGGTCTGTTCAAGATAAGGAATTAAAGAATTAAGGAGCGTTCCTCTTTTCTAGTGAATAACTACTCCTTGTTTTCACGTAATGGCCCTCTGTGAAAGTTATAGCATAAAATCTGTGGTTTGTATAGACAGAAGAGAAAAGGAGAAGAGAAAAAGAAAAACATCTCACTTATAACTTCAGCTGAAATGTTTGTAAGCAAAATCAAAAGCAATAAGAGCATTTATAAAGGACTTTCTGAGAACCATTTTAAAATTACTATTCATTAATATTAATTATGGTTTTCTGAAACCACACACTGTTTAAGCACTGAATTATTTACATGTTAAGTTCAAATGATTGCGTAAAACGAATCTAAACTAGACGGAAGATTTTTCGCAGAACAACAAGCAAGGAATGCTGAATATGTGGAAAGGATTGAGACTTATGGGATCCCACGTTTCATTCATTGGTTCATTTTTGAGGTTTTTGACAGCAGGAGCATTGAGTATCGGTCTAGGAACACGATAAAGCGAGCCATTTCATCGTTTTCTCCCAACCCCAGCGTAACAACTCGAAAGTCGTGGGCACTTTCTTTAACTTTTGTACACTTTGCTTATAGACATAAAAGTTAGATTTACAGAAATGCCCGTTTTTCATCCTATAATGCTAAAAGCAGGTTGTATAAATGTCCGTCTTTCAAAAGAACACGTCAAATATTTTATGAACTTACGATCTTGCGACCTACTCAAGTTTTTCTTAACAGGTTATTGATAAGATGGTTAACAAAAAATGTCTCGAGGGCAAGCACGAGGTAATCTAATCTGATCCAAAAACGCATGTGAATGTTTTTCAGTCTCAAGGTTTCTTGGACTTTTACAAATTTTTACAAATTACAAACCCTAAAAACAGAAAATAATAGGCTAAAAAACTATGTCTGAAATACAAACACATTTGCCTCAATCTTGTGCAAATCCAAACCCGTTATACTGTGTGTGTTTTTTGGGACGTTGGAAGTCTCGCCCTGCCTGATTCTAACTATCAAACTAAGAACTTAATTAATTCAGAGTTTTATTTCTTCTATCTAGACCTTTAAAAGCTATCGTCGTTGAGTTTGTAGCTCTGGGTTTTTTTCTGCTAAGCGGGAAGGAGTGTATTCTTATCTTATTATTACTAAACACCTAAAGCTGAACAGAAGGGGAGCAAGAATACAGACTTGGGGGATCCCAAAAATGCTCGTTCTTCTCTTGGGTCTGTCCGGGCATTTTTACAGAGTGTAAATGTTCCCGTGTCACTATAGGACGATTTGCTTGGCTGAACGTTGGACTCGTCACGTTCTTTGGTCGTTCCTAAACCGTGGCTTCATTCCTAGTTGATAGCAATCAAGGTAACGTTAACAAATGAAAGTGCTATGATATAACTGGATGTATGGTGTGTTTATATAACGCCTGTCATTTTCACATCTTCAGAAATGACATAGGAATTTCAGTTTTGTAAGGCAGTAACCCGAAACTTTGAACCGAACCGATTCGGTCCTTCGTAACAACAAAAACATTTTATTATTGGAACATTTAAAGTAACAAGAGCATATTTATGATTAATGATAATGAGTCAGGTCGTAAAAGCATCGTGTGGGTCAATTTATATCCGTGCTGATTTATGGTATTTAATTCCCACAGTTATCGGGTTTATTAAATATTTTCTCCTGAGCATAGACGACAAAATTAGGAATAGTTGAAATAAGTTCTAGAACCATTCGTGTATCGTTTTCGTGATGGTTTTTCGTCATTTAAGTTCACCGTCCAGATCGTTTTGCATCTGCGTCATTCGCTTTAACGTCTTCAACCAGTCAGAACAACATAAATCATAAATCAACCTCTTTTACGAATGTCAACCTGCAACTGGACATCTTTGTTTCGTCTCTTAGGCCAATCAGGTGGAAGGGAGGGGTCAGCGCACCTTAAAGAGCAATTTTTTACTCGTGAGCGAACACATCCGGAGAAGGCCTGCCACGAGAAGAAGCGACAACCATCGCAGAATCAGGGACTGAACACAACGCAGGTACATCACATCACCCGTTATAGCTTTTACTAATTATTTCATTTCACTAATTACCTTTGGTGATACCCGTGCGGTTCATTTAAGCGGTAGCTTATCGAGCTTTACTGCACACAGTTATGCAAACTATTTACATTACATTCACACGTATTTTTGTTTATTATTACACGCCTAACGTGCATACAGGAGGTATATAGGAAGAGCTATAAATCTAAATTCCATACACATTCTGCATTAACGTCTATATGTTGTATCGTTACGGATGATTTTATGATGGTTATCTGGTTATCCGACCAAAGATAAAAGTAATATAACAAAGAATAAACAAAAAGTCTCTGTACAATCACAACTCGTGAGAATTACAGTCTGTAGACGGATGTTTACGTGTAATATATTATATATATATATGACATTTTTGTGTGCGTCATAAAGTGGATATGCAGCATGTTTTGATGATATGGCTTTGTCTCTTTCTCTGTTAAACTGTGAAAGTTGGAAAACATCACAGAGAGAGAGAGAGAGAGAGAGAGAGAGAGAGAGAGAGACTGCACCTATATACAAAATACATTACACACATTTATCGTTTTTCTTACTATAATATAAAAAACACCATGATGTTGCACAAATAGGGGAAACAAATATTTTGAATATGAGATTCTCCATATTATGAGTCACTTTAGGGCGTATTTTACACCGGAATCGTGACAATTTCTTCTAGCTTGGACTTTATATGCATATATATCTTTTTTATTTTCCCTTTCCACGTTTCTCTTTATTAAGGCTGAAAATACTGTTATTCTAACCTCACCTCCATCTCATCTTCAAACCTGCTATGCCCTCGATCTGCTCTTGCTCGCACTCCTGTGCGTTTCTGTTGAACCTCGGCTCTGACCACAGCCCTGATCATCTGTCTTTCTGGGTTAAATCGTCAGGTGCAGCCTCCTGCTCTCGACTATCTTTACATCTATCCTCTTTCTTTACTGCACCTTCTGGGTTTTTTTTTTTTTTATTTGTCTGCCTCGCTCCCAGAGCAAGACCTAGTTTGTTTGCTAGATTCCTTTTCTGCAGAAAAAACGCCACAACTGATCGTTTTGGGCAACTTTTCAGGTCTGCACACGGTGTGTTTTGTGTGCTTAAACTTTACTTAATCACTAGGTTTTTTTATGAGATGTATTTAGAGTCTCTTAGTCTTACTATACATACTAAACATATTTAATACACTACATAGGCTGCCCAGGTGGCACAGCAGTCTAACATGTACGCCCAGCATCACAGGGACTAATTTTCGAGCCCTCGGGGATCATCGTCCAGTCATCTATCAGTCATTTATCAGCACCTGCTAGATCCAGTTCGACTAAATCAGAACCATTTTATAAATTAATAATAATATTAGATATTATGAGGAAATTAAGGGCTCATGGGGTTCGAGTTCATTTTCTGAGGGAGGGGAGGCCAGATGATGGAGCATACCTGGCACTACAACAACAACCCCTTTCGAATCACGATAATTTTATGAGCGCCCTCCAGCCTATGTGTTCTCCTGCGACCCATAAATTTGGGCACAGGCTCTGGAGTGGGGTTGGGTAAAAAATGAAGAAGCAATATATTATTATAATTTTGTATTATTATTATTAAGTTCATGCTCAGATTTGAATGAACTAAATATCCGGTTGTATCCTTATTTCAGACGATGCTTTACATGAACAATGACATTTTAAAAAATAGCAAACGTAAAGACTTTAAAAAGCGCAGGCTTAAAGCTGGTACTTGGTTTTGTTTGTTTTTTACAGAGCAGGTCAAAGCAAAGAAATAGGAGGCAAATATAAGATAAAAAATGCTCATGCTCGTTTGGATTGGACGTTGGTACAGGACCATCAGGTATTTGTTGTTGTATAAGCAGATTCATGTCCACACAATGAACTGGAATAGCAGGAGGAGAAAATAAAAAAGATTTAAAATAGAAATTGTGACAGATTCGCATCACAAACTCCAACTTATTATCACACAGAAGTTACATCACACTTGCAGGACGCCCTATTCTGTAAATTATTTCCTGTTTTCTGAAACATTTCTCATGTGTGTTTGTATTTTTGTGTGTTTAGGGGGCCAACATGAAAAAATATTATGAAAAAAATATTGTTCGATTATAATTATTAGTTGAGCTGTGCTTAAAACAAGGAACCAGACATTGGTTTTTTTAAATGTTCAAACGGACAAAATGAAAGGACAAATTTGACCAAAATTGCCCAGGTTGAATATCAGAAAGAGAAAATGTTTCACCGCTTAAGGCCGCACGACTTTACGATTTGAAACGTACGCCTTTTTACGTTTAGTAATAAAAGATCACACTTAAGATGAGCATAAATTCTTACGCAAACGTTAAGGGACCTTAATTGGCCGTTTCTGATTTTCTAACTGAAAAATTCTTCGGTGTTTTGTATTTCTGTATCGACACCGCTCACAAAAATGACATGATATATCATTCGCCCTCACTTTTGTGACCCGTATATGAATAAAAACTGAATCTGTTTCCATTGAACTATTTGAATTGCACCTCCGGTGGCCCGGAGGTATACGCCTGCTTTTAAAAACAGCAGTTCCAGAGGACCTGGGTTCGGACCCGGGTTTGATCATGCAATATAAAGGGGGGGTGGGTACAGTTATGCCATGATGCCATGATGGACTGGCACACTGGCGCTACCGTGATTAGATCAGGAAACCCAAAGTAACATTACAGAATCAACAAAC
>JAUZSV010097694.1:0-14157 GCA_034780495.1 Parotocinclus cesarpintoi
AAATTTTCAAAACTCTCAAGAAAACTTTTCACATGGTCATAATGGAATTTTGAGGACAGAGATTAATTTAATACAATTTGAAATAAGGCTGTAACGTAACAAAATGTGGAAAACGTAAAGCGCTGTGAATACTTTCCGGATGCACTGTATGTGATTAGTCTTGATATAACCCTGTGTGTTGCTAAAATAGCCACTGATGCCAATAGCGACATTAAATAAGCCAAATAAAGACAACTCCTGACGTTACAAAAACACATTAGTTAGATACACTGTTTTTAGTACTGTGCAAAAGTACGAGCACAACCACACTTGGGTTTTAGCCAAAATCTTCAAACTTTTAAGGATGGAAACTTTTAATTGCAGTTTGTCTGTGATTAAAGTTTTGGTGGCCTTGTAAGTACTGTATGCTTCTTGGGGGTCCAGTTATCTATATTTGCCTTCACCGTTTAATAACCTAATTTATATTGTGTTTGGGAAGATGATCATGTGAATGCTAGATTAACTTTGAATTATGCAATTTAATAATTGAAAGCTCTGGAAAACCGTTTTGGAAGGATACAGCTGTAACTCACAAGACTGGAAAAATTAAAAAGTGGCAGATGGGTGCACCACCACATGAATGTGTACAGTATGTAAAACTATGCTAACTAGAAATTACATTCATAAAAGCTGTTGCACAGTAATGTACATTAAGTCGATACTGATTAATGATCATACAGTCGATACTGATTAAGGCCTGTCCAGTTTTACATTTCACAACTTTTATGAACAGTATTTCGTCTATAAACTTTTTAAGCGTCTGAAAAGTTGGGGAAAAGTCCTGAAAATATTTACTTCATATGTGTATATGTTTGGAAGATGTGGTACAAATATTGAAGATACTCTGGATGATTACAGGGATTGTTAGGGATCGATATTGCAGCACTGGGGGATGATCTCTTCTTTTAGACAAGTCACTGTCTTGGTGTTCTAGTCTTTTAGGCCTCTGTAGCTTCCCAGTGCCCTCTAAATGCTTTAAACTACAATGCTCACAAAATTAGGGGATATTTAATTTCAAAATGAAAAAACCTCTTATTGTATTTGTATATTTAGATTTATATGTAATTAATATACTGCTTACAAAAATTTCATTTTAAAATATCCCCTAATTTGTGTGAGAAGAATATTAATTAGGATAAATCTAAATATGTAAATACACTGTTTACAAAAATGAGGGGATCTTTCCTTTTGAAGTGAGCAGTATAGATATCCGGATTAGTGGATGCGGTTGCATCTGTGTAAGGTTTGTTCGTTAAAGTTTATGTCAAGGATTATACTCTTCAGTTTTTCTGATTAAACTGGTTGTGTAATTTGAACTTTGGCGCCAAACTCAAGTTACACCCTTCACATTAGTATTCACTAGGGTGTGCAGTGTTCGATTTAAGTAACATTGGTTGCTACAGTACATTTTCACAAAACCGTATAGAGGTAAAGTATCACCGCAAATAAGAATAGATATATTAAATATTTCCCTATGAGAAATCTCAGCGTTTTATTATTTTAATTGTATTTCCCTTTGAGACACACATGACTCTGGGTAACACAAATCAGCATGAATTAATAGCACACTTTATTTTTTTTCTTCACAAAAAGCAGTTCATCAAATCTCCTAATCAAACACTATTAAATCTAAGTACCTAATATCATTTGGGTATATTTAATAATTTATCCGGCATCTATAACCTAGGCTGTATCTGCGTGCTCTTGTTAGTTCGAGATGCTCTTTGGTATCCGTGTTGGTTTTGGACTGTGTAGTCCGGCTGTGACTGGTTTAAACCGGCTCTTTGCGTCTGCGCACTGAGTGTAAACAGGAAGAGAAAAATTAAGCTATTGACGAACACGACGTGAGGCTGTTGGTTCGATATTTACGCGTGCTTAATATTGTTTGCTCGAAATAAGATATTTGTCCGCGCATTTCTCGGTACAGTAGCTAACATATTTGGAAAAAAAAAGTAAAATCGCTAAGATTGATATTAATTCGTTCGGCTAGCTGGTTACTATAACATCGCTGACAGGATTGACGTTGTGCTATTTCGATGGCTACATGATTGGTTGTGTAGTCTAAAAAGTCTACGTGGATTTTTTTTTCAGGATTTCTGTTCCACGTATATAAAAAGTATTTAAGTTAAATTTGCACATTTCACGTCGACCTTACGGCCTAATAACTTAATGTAACAGCTAGCACCGTTAGCCACATAGGGGAACCTGAACAGATTATTCGTATTCGTGATCAGAGTTTTAAGTAAAATCAGCAGGAATCGGATCGCCTGGAAATGGTTCAGAAAGATAACTTAGCGGACGGGGTGCAGGCTGAGCCAGAACCGTGTCCAGCAGGGACGGAGGGTAGTGTGGTGGATGTGCATAGCTCTGTGGAAGAAAAGGGTGTAGTAACGGAGAGAGCAGGCCGCAGAAAATTCATCAGCGGTGTGGTGGAGGGTAAGTGCATCATGTTCGTTTCTAGTTAACAGAAAAGCAGACATATTAGAAGCACGATACTAAGACATCACAGCGTAGTCTTGTTTGTAATGTTAGTAATTTATTGTGTGTGTAAAATTTGACATTTAATAGCGGACTCCATGTTTCATTGTGTACGAACCCTAATGTCAAAATATCATTTACAGTGCATGGAAAAGTTCGTTTTGATACCAGTATATTTAGATTTGGTTTGCAAATCAAGGGAACGATACAAGAAAATGTCAAGATATTATACGGTGCAGTGGTGCAATGTTGTACCTAGTGGTTTGTGCTGCGTATGTACACTTACCGGCCAATTTATTAGGTACATGTACGTTATTAGGTACATTTATTAGGTACATGTACATACATGCAAGTACCAGGTCGGGCCACTGTGACCTTTAGAACTACCTTAATAAATATAAGACTCTGCAAGGTGCTGGAATCATCCCTTAGATATATTGCGCACATAAATTGGGGGGTATTTCAAATATAATATTTTTGCAAGCAGTGTATGTTGGTTTGTGTTGACCTGATAGCTTCATGCAGCTGCTACACATACATGATTCAAATCTGCCATTCCAGTACATCCCAGAGGTTCTCTGTTGGATTGATATTCGGGGACTGAGAGACATTCGTGTATAGTTAACTCTTGGTCATGTTCAACATTCAAAATATAATCCCAGTTGCATTTCTGTAAATCCCTAGTTGAAGTCTAACTAGGATGACTTCACCTCCTACTGGGAGTTGTTTTCCTTGTTTTGTCATGGTTTTACTTACTTTGTGGCTTTTTGTCGTTTTGGGTGCAAACGTAATTGGAGACAGTATGAACCTAATGCCCATGTTTTGTCTGTTCCATTTCATTTGGTAACAAACATCCATTCCTGCATTTCAGGTCTGTAACACATTCCAAATTAAGGTGGGACGGAAGCAATTTAGAGCTAGTAATGAATAAAAAAACGGATTTTAAACAGATTGTGTCACTGGGTGATTGTAATCATGATTTGGTACAAATGCAACATCTGGGAAAGGCTTTGTTGAGGCGCAAAGGTGGGCAGAAGAACTATAGTTTGTCAACAAATGCGTGAAATAAATATTGAAATGTTTAAAAAAATAGTCTACCTGAAAGAAATATTGGAATCCACCATAACACAGTGTAAATATGTATTATGGTCAGATGAATCAGTATTTTATTTTATTTTTTTGGAAGAAAGAGGGAGACCGTGTGTCTTGGACTAAAGACGAGAAATACCATCCAGACTGTTGGAGGGACAAATGAGATAACAGCAACCCCATATACTGTTCACCTTAAGGCATTTTCTGGAAGAATTTGGATAAAATCACACCTGAAACACTAAATCGTAAAAAAAAAAATACACTTGGTATTTTCTGTTCCAAAACGTAAAGGAAAAGGAATCAAGTAAAGGAATGGCAACACTGCAAAGTAGTAAATGCTTTACTATCCCAACTTTTTCTGGAATTTGTTGCAGGCCTGGGATGCAGGAATGGATGTTTATTTACAATTGATATAATGGTAACCAGACAAATCATTATATAGCTCAGGATCATACAGTCTGAAATAATGTAAATTTATGAAAGACTTTGTTTATATGCATTTTCCATACTGTTTCCAAAAGGATTTAAGATTGTAGGACACATTTAAATTATTGCGTGAACAATAATTTTTACTTTAACAATAACTTTTACTGACTAATTTATCATGTATTGTCCAATCAGATCTTAGTCAGATTTCTGCAGTTATCTGTTAATTGAAGTGGTCATGTAAATGGCATACTCCGCTTGAGAACTCCAATAAAGAGAACTGGATTTTATTCCACTAATCAGATTTGTCAGTATAGTGTGCATACCAGTTACTCCGATTTCAATTTGTTTTCTCAGTATGCGCATGTACACAAACCTAATCCAAAACAGTCTCCAGATTCACCTATTCTAAAGGCTTTATTTGGTCTAATTTTCCATTTTTTTCTTGTGGGTTCTGTTAACCCTTAATTAATACACACTTTGTGGAGACAATGAAAGGCTTTATATACTTGAGGACATTTGCTTCTTTAATATCAAATTTTGAAGTGCATATACAGTCTGTCAGTTATCTGATCAACTTTTTCGACTCACAGTGTGTTCAGATTTACTCACACCTGCCCTCTGCCGTTCCTGAGCAAGCTTTGACTCGTCGTAGCTGCATCCTTTTTAGGAGATGGTTCTTACACTTTCTTGGGTGCTTCTTCACTGCAACTAAACCACTCTCCTTGAAGTTCTTGATTTGATAAATGGTTGATCGGTGTGCTATCCTTTTCCAAGAAGCCTTGTCCTTGCCTGTGAAAATCTTTTGATGCAATGACATGGTGTTCCCTCTCTATGGCATCTGGTCCTACTTATACATTGGTATGAAAAAGTTTGGACTCTCCTAATACTTTTCATGATTTCCTTTATAAATCACTGGTTGTTCGGATCAACAATTTCAGTTAAATAAATCATATATCAGATGAACACAGTGATATTTGAGAAGTAAAATTAACTTTATAGGATTTACAGAAAGTGTGCAATAATTATTTATTATTATGCATAAATTAGGGCACCCTTATCGTTTTATTGATTTGAATACCTTTAGCACTACTTATTGGAACACAAAAAGTGTTTATGGTAAGCTTATTGACCCTTGATCTACATACACAGGTGAATCCAATTATGGGAAAGGGTAAACAAATACAATGCTCTGGAATGGCCATCTCAGTCCCCAGACCTGAATATTATTAAAAATCTGTGGTGTGATTTAAAGCGTGCTGTCCATGCTCAGAAACCTGACTGAACTGGAAATGTTTTTTAAAGAAGAATGGTCCAAAATACCTTCAACCGAATTCCAGATTCTCCTTGGAAGCTATAGGAAGTTATTAGCTGTTATTTCTGCAAAAGGATGCTCTACTAAATATTGATGTACTTTTTCTGTTGGGGTGCCCAAATTTATGCATCTGCCTAATTTAGTTTCTAAATTATTTCGCACTCTCTGTAAATCCAATAAACTTAATTTCACTTGTCAAATATCACTGTGTTTGTCTACTATATGATATATGTAACTGAAATTGCTGATCTGAACAGCCAATGATTTATAAGGGAAAATCATGAAAATTATTAGGGGTGCCCAAACTTTGCCATATTACTGTAAATATCTGAAAGACTGGAAGATACTGTAGACAATTTTTAAAACTTTATCTAGATTGTAAACCTCTGAATATAAAAATGACTCATTAAAACAAATTGGGAAATGTAAATTATTTTTATGCAGAAAAAGCACAGTTTGCCCTTTCAGCTATATTTGTTTGCAGGCCAGGTTGCTGTCTTGGCCTTGCTTATCTTGGTCAGGGTCTTGGAATGGGGTGAGTAGATCCGGAGCCTACCCCAGAATAAATGGGTCAGTCTGATACGGAGTTAGAGCTTCACCCACACACACTTGTACCTCTTTACTGGTCAATCACGAGTAGGCAAAACGGTGTCGACCATGTCCATCTGAAGCCCCTATTTCACCATACAAAGGTTGTATACATTCTTTGCCTGTGTGGTTGGAATGTATGCTGTGTGTGAAAACTAACCTCCTTTTTTGTGTTTTCAAAGGGTTTTATGGTCGACCATGGACAATGGAACAAAGAAAAGAACTCTTTAGGAGGTATTGCAGTATGGAAAAAAATTGTATGTAATTAATGTATTTCCTGTGATTTCTGATCACTTTTTTCTGTGTTGTATTTATACAGGCAGCAGAATTGGGGACTAAACACGTATCTGTATGCACCGAAAGATGACTACAAGCATAGAATGTTTTGGAGAGAGATGTACTCTGTTGAGGAAGCAGGTGTAAATCTGTTCCCAAATTTTAGTGTACAAACAAGATAAGTCTTTAAGGATAAGTAATGTGCTGATATTTCTAATTACATCATTATAATATTGGGGTTTTTTTTCTCTTCAAAGAACAACTAATGACACTAATAAGTTCTGCAAAAGAGTATGATATTGAATTCATCTATGCCATCTCGCCTGGCCTGGATATAACTTTCTCAAATCCGAAGGAGGTCTCTACATTGAAGAGAAAGCTAGACCAGGTAACATTCTGCATTTCTACTTTTTAAACATATTTGTGTATTATTGAATGGCTATTGTTTTTAATTGCCAATATTTTTCTTGTCATAGGTGACTCATTTTGGGTGCAAGTCCTTTGCTCTACTTTTTGATGACATTGATCACAACATGTGCCCAGCTGACAAAGAAGTGTTCAACTCTTTTGCACATGCGCAAGTTTCCATTACCAATGAGATCTTCCAGTATCTCGGAGAACCTGAAACCTTTTTGTTTTGCCCCACAGGTAATTAGACTTTTTGTTAACTCTATATAGGCTGTTGTTTTGTTGTTAATTCTCTTTGATTGACTACCTTGATTTTTTTTTTCCAGAGTATTGTGGTTCCTTTTGTTACCCAAATGTGTCCCAGTCGCCTTACTTGCGTACAGTTGGTGAGAAACTGCTGCCTGGCATTGAAATTTTGTGGACAGGTAACATGGTGATAAATAACCTACAGTCATAATGTAGTGATATGTAACTTTGGTACTAACTGTACAATATTTGTTTAAGGTCCGAAGGTAGTTTCTAAAGACATAACTGTAGAGTCCATTGAAGAGGTCACAAAGATTCTGAGAAGAGCGCCGGTTATTTGGGATAACATTCATGCCAACGATTATGATCAGAAAAGGTTGTTTCTGGGCCCATACAAGGGGAGGTCCACAGAACTCATCCCTCGGCTGAAAGGAGTTCTCACCAACCCCAACTGCGAATTTGAGACAAACTTTGTGGCCATTCACACCTTAGCGACATGGTATAAATCGAACATGAATGGAGTGAGAAAGGATGTTGTCATGAGTAAGTATTGTCATAATTGCATAAGTCTGAGTTCAGGGGTTTTTTCATAGCTAGTTCAGATGGTTTGGTGTGGGTTTGATTTCATGACATTTGTGTGCAAGACCTTTAAAAGACAAAAGTCTGTTAGAAAGTACAACCTGATAAAAGAAACCTTGTTTAAAAGTCATATGAGAGACCAAGCCCTAAGGACTGTTGACAACAAATTTAAAAGAAACGTGTTTAAGTTTAATCTTTTCTTCTTTGTAATTTATTAAATTCAAGACGTGATTGAATGTTACTGAACAAGTTAAGTTATTCAGTTTGTCTTACTTGTTTTTTTTTCACAGCGGATAGTGAAGACAGCACAGTTTCCATTCAAATTAAGTTGGAGAATGAAGGTAGTGATGAGGAATTAGAGACTGACGTCTTGTACAGCCCACAGATTGCCCTAAAGCTGGCTCTTACTGATTGGCTCAGCGAATTTGGAGTGCCTCATCAATACAACAGTAATTGCCATTTAATTGTTGTTATTCATGTTCATTTACATAACATTTATTATTTCTGTTTGTAGTGTATAAATAGTTTATAGGTAATCAGTCTGTTATTCTTTTCCTTTATACATCTGGGACTATGGTGGCCTAGCAGTTAAGGTACAAGACTCTGAACCTGATGGTCCAGGGTTCAAATCCCACCTCTGCCAAGCTGCCACAGTTGGGCCCTTAAGCAAGGCCCTTAATCCACCATTGCTTGAATATCAAGATTATATGAATTGTAAGTCACTTTGGATAAGGGCGTCTGCTAAATGCTGCAAATGTAAATCTCTTTTGGCAGGTCGTCAAGGAGCTCACAGTGGCATGATTACCTCATCCACTGATGTTACCTCAATGGCTGCCCCCACTCTGGGGTCCACAACTACAGTCACTACAGTTTTTCAGCAGCCCATAATGAGCCCTGCTGCACCCCTTGGTGAGGAACCACACACAGCACACAAAGAAGAGGAGGAGGAGGAGGAGGTGGTGGTGGTGGAGGAAGTGGAGGAGGAGAGAAAGGATTCGGATGAGGAGCCTATGGAGATGGTTATGGAAAAACAGGATGAGGTGGAGGATGCCAAGAATGTCAACCAGATTCTCACAAAAATCACTAAGCCCACAATGACAGAAGACCTTAAACCCATGGACACGGATAAGGAGAGCTCAGTAAAGACTCCTGAGATGTCTGGTCAGGAAGACTCTGGCAGTGATATTGCACCCATGCAGACTGATGAGCAACTCAATAAGGAAGTGTTTGTTCCAGGGCCCAATGAAAAACCTCTTTACATGGCAGAGGCACTCTCACTAGAGGACCTGACTCTGTTAGCAGAACTGTTCTATTTGCCATATGAACATGGTTCTAAGGCAGTACAGATGCTCAAGGAGTTCAACTGGCTACGGGCCAACACCAGCACTGTCAGTGTAAACTCCAAGTGTGAAGATCCAGAAAAAGTAGGTGGTATAGACAAAATTAACTAGTAACTGGTCTTTTGTTTTTGATATAGCTAACACAATGTTTATTTGCCTTTTTGGATGGGATTAGGAATTGTTTTAAGGATTTTGTATGTATGTGACTAGCTGTTTAGCTGTAAAGGCCTGACAACTTTAACGAGGGACTTATTGTTATGGGCAGATAACCGATTCAAGGCATCTACAAAACAAGGCTTGTGGCATGCTTTAGTACAAACCAAGAACTGGCGTCAAGATGTTGACGCCAAGGCTCATTTATGTATGAGAGCGTTTAATCCTATCCTTTACCCCCCTCAACACCTATTAAGACAATCTATTGGGAAAGTGATACCACTAGGATGCACTAGAACACAGTGCACTGCCTTGGTTAACATTGAACTTACAAACCTTGGGTCCGGTCATATCAGCGTTACTTTTGACACATTACACCCACCTTAACTTTGTTACAGACCAGGTTGTTTTGGCCATTCGGTGTAAAATAAATATTTGACTTATTCTGATTTTTTTTTATGTGTGTTTGTCAGGTGACTGAGTGGCACACCAGAGCAGAAAAATTTGAGGAGATGTGTTGCAGTGTCATACAGATGTTCACCAAACTCACCAATTCAGCCAACAAAACTATTTTGTATGACCTGTATCCCTATATCTGGGATATAAAGAGTATCCTCTCTATGGTGAAATCATTTGTCCAGTGGCTAGGTAGGTATACTTTTGCATTGTAAAAGAACCTTTTTTTGTGGGGTGGGGGGGGGATAAGCACTGACTGAGTGAGTGAGATTAATTACAGAATCTCACCTAAACATTTGTAAGAAATCAGCTGTAGCCTAAATGCTTTAGAGTGTGTGATACACCACTTCTCATTGGACTAAAAATATAATATATTCTCTCAAATTAGATAATATTGCTCTATTTTATACAGTGTAGAAAATAAGTGCATATTTGAAGCACTGTTGATTTTGCAGATTTTCCCACCTATTAAGAATGGCGAGGTTTGTAATTTATATCGTAGGTACACTTCAACTGTGAAAGTAAAATAATCTAAAATAAAATCCAGAAAATAACATTGTATGATATTAAAATAATTAATTTTGATTTTATTGCATGAAATATGTATTTGATAACCTACCAACCAGCAAGAAATCTGGCTCTCACAGACCTTTCAGTTTTTCTTTAAGAAGCCCCTCCTATTCTGCACTCATTACCAGTATTAATTGCAGTATTAATTAATTATTAATTGTTTAAACTTGTTACTTGTATAAAAGACACCTGTCCACAAACTCAACCAATCACACTTCAACCTCTCCACCATTCCCAAGACCAAAGAGTTGTCTAACGTCACCAGGGACAAAATTGTAGACTTGCACAATGTTGGGATTGGCTACAGGACAATAGGCAAGCAGCTTGGTGAGAAGGCAACAACTGCAATTATTAGAAAATGGAAGAATCACAAGATGACTGTCAATCTTCATTGTCCTGGAGCTCCATGCAAGATCTCAACTCGTGGGGTAATGATGATTCTAAAAAAAGGTCAGGAATCAACCTAGAACTACAGGAGGACCTGGTCAATGGCCTGCAGAGAGCTGGGACCACAGTCTCAAAGATGACTGTTAGAAACACATTATGCCGTCATGGATTAAAATCCTGCAAGGTCCCCCTGCTCACACCAGCAAATGTCCAGGTCCGTTTGAAGGTTAAGAGGAGGCTTGGGAGAAGCTTAGGTGATCAGATGAGACCAGAATTGAGGTTATTTGTATGAACTCCACTCACCATGTTTGGAGGAAGAAAAAGGTACAACCCCAATAACACTGTGAAGCATGGGGTTGGAAACATCATACTTTGGGGGTACTTTTCTGCAAGGGGACAGGACGAGGTCATGACATTAATGACATTTTGGCCAACAACCTCCTTCACTCTCTAAGACCATTGTAGATGGGTCATGGCTTTGTCTTCCAGCATGACAATGACCTGAAACATACAGCCAGTGCAACTAAAGGGTGGCTCCATAAGTGGCATTTCAAGGTCCTGGAGTCACCAAGCTAGTCTCCAGACCTGAATCCAACAGAAAATCTTTGGAGGGAGCCGAAACTCAACGTTGCCCAGCAGCAACCCAAAAACCTAAAAGATCTGGATGAGATCTTTATGAAGGAGTGGGCCAAAATGTTCAAGAAACACAGGAAATGTCTGACCTCTGTCATTGCAAACCAAGTTCTGTTTTTCTATCATATCAATACAATGTAACTTTCTCGATTTTGTCTTTCACAGTTGAAGTGTACCTACGATAAAAATGACAGATTACAGAACTCCCCTTTCTTTGTAGTCGAGAAAACTTGCTAAATCAGCAGTGTATTAAATACTTATTTTCCCCACTGTGTATGTATCTTATATTAGACAAAAAAACTCAAATAAACTGGTTTATAGAATTGTATTCCTTCACTTCTTTCTCCACTGTTGGTATGAATATTGTTCTTTTCCACTGACTGAATGCTGTCTTCATTGCTAGGCAGCAAAAATGGGCAAATTATTATAGGCCTACATGATTGACTACAGATAATCTATCACGTTTGGCAGTGCTTGGATTGCCAGTGTGGGTTCTGCTGCTTGCTGTGTGTTCAGTATGATGTGCATTAACGTGGCAACACCTGCTGCCATTTCTCCAAATTAAGGGCCTGATCGCGACGGAAAGTTGATCCCTAATGCAATAGCGTGCTGCGCATGCGAGCTTGGAAAACAAGGCAGCTATGTAAGGCTATTCTGGTGCTTTATGAAAATATCTCATATGACCTGAATTCTAACAAAGTTTGGTTGGTATTGTTACAAATACAACCCAAAGCATATTTGCATATAAAACAGATGACTAAAATGTTATGTGAGCACAAATGTAATAGATGCATTACTCTAACCATATTGGTCTGACCTAGGACATACCATTGACTGTGTGTGCTGTATCTGCAGGTAATGTAAAGAGTTCTGTGTAAAAAAAAAAAAAGCACTAAAGCTTACTGGGATTAATTCTGAAGTAAACCAAGGTGTTTCCAACATTTACAGCCAGTTCATGTGCACTATAATTCAGATGTCCTATAGGCATTACAGACATGTATGGCTAGAGTATTGGATTCTGTCCAAAATTGGGTAATTGTAAAGAAGTATTTTGTATTTTTATAGCACCAGCATGGCCTAGGTTACCTTGGTAAACACATTTCATTCACAGGTTTCTATCCAGCAATATGAAAAAGAAACACAGCAGGCAACAACCAAACTGGTCAAGCCTTATTTTATGGTCAGGGAGGGAGAGGCAAATGGATGTATGCCACGAAAAATACACCGTCCTCTTTTTGGGCATGTTATTATACAAACATGGCTGTAATTTCATAGCCATGTCTGAGTAGCATTAAGCTCCTCTATAAGAAGCCTTGGTTAACCCAGCTTTCTTTGCGTGGTGTAATAGCCATGAGCTCAGTTTACGTACTCAGCTTCTGTTTCTGAATTGTACATTCCCCCTGTTCTTGGGTCCAAAGTGGTGCAGATGGCAGTCAGTCAGCCCTTCACTGCTGTTGTACTGAAATTACTTTACTAATGACCTCTTCTATTGTCTTCTCCCTCCATTATGTACAGATGGAAGAATCCTCAGCACAAGTTTCTACTGCTATTGGATCGACAGTGGACTGTGTATGCACTGTGCTGGCGCTATGAGTTTTCCGTTTGGGAATGGGGGTCTAGAGTTTTCGTATAGGTCAAATATTCTCTAAGCGTGGCCAAGAATAAGTAACATATTTGCATAGGTTTGGCTAAGAAGGAAGTCACATTTGCGCAGCGTTAGTTCAATTTACAAATGTTAACCCCAACACTTTCTCTGGCAGCTCTAATGTGATTTTTTTTGTTTCCATCAGTAGGCCTAATTGTGATGGCTCCGACCAGCCACCAAGCACCATTTGAAGGGAAATTATGAAATTATCAAAAAAAAAGTTCAGTTCAAAAAGTGCCCAGTTCTTGTTTTACACATTTTAGAGGAAAGTAAAAACATGAATTGTTTTGGAATGGTAAACAAGAGTTCAGCAATTCCCTTCAGATGGTGCTCATGTGTGCTGTGCTCTATCATGTCATCACAGGATGTGCTCTTAGGTATCTGATATGAAAACCAGTGCAAATGTGATTGTACTGTTCTGATCCTCCGCTGCTTTTGTCTTGTTACATGACCATTAATTACTTGCATTTATCCACTCCCACTTTTATGAAGCCTTTTAAGAAGGGCTTCATTATCAGTCACGAGAGTCTAAAAGTGTCCGTCCCAATCTTTTCCTTATAGTGGGATGGTAACTTTTACAGCAGTTTAATTGATAAAAGGGGTTTTTCTGTCCTGTATGACCTAGGATCTGTGTCTAAATTGTTTAAGCTAATGAACAGTATTTGCCAGTCATGTGACAAGGCAGATCGATGTAAATGTGACTTCAGAAGAGAAACTGAATTCAGAGGGGCTTTAACAGCTGAAGCTTAATTAATTGCTAGCAAGCCAGTTATGTAGAACTAACAAAATTACTAAATGTACTGCCGTTAAATCAAGAAGTGGGAGCTTATTTACAGAACTATTTTTTCTGCCATAATATGACAGAGTAACATGTATTTTAATTATTCTAATGATTTATCTTGCACATCAAACTGTGTGTTTCTTACATTCATGAACCCAAGTTTCTTGTCTTAACAATCAGTAAATGTAAGATTTTTATTGTTTAAGTAATTTGGCCAGGCATGTTCTGTTCGCATCAGAAACTGTCCTCTATCAATCTAAGCTTTAGCTGCTTGAGCCCAAAAAAATCTGCGATGTAATGTTACCTTGTTTATATAAAATATGTTTGTTAGTTCGCAAAATATTGGCATTTAAATTGTCATGGTGTTATTTAGAAATAAACACCACTACCCTTTACCCCTTCCTCCTCATTATGGCAGAAAGCCCCTCACGTAACATTTTCCACTTGGATCTGATCTCAACAGGGTGTCGTAGTCAGTCCTCAGCACAGTTCTTAAGTGGAGACCAAGAGCCATGATCCTGTCCTCAGTGCACTCCAAAGCTTCCCTCTCAAACCAGAACAACTTCATTCTACAGTGACAGCATCTGATTGGGTTTATAGTACAGTTTACAGAGCACACAGAACATAGCTATCAGACTGTAATGGAAAAAACTGAAACTGTTTTGAATCTTTACCATCAAGAAGTCTATTGACTCTGTTTTATGGGAGGAAATGGGAGCTTTCTCAATATTCTTCTTACTCAGAG
>JAUZSV010097804.1:0-21918 GCA_034780495.1 Parotocinclus cesarpintoi
GTACGTTCGCTATACGTGTAAATCGTACAATAAAGGTTTAATAAACATTTAATATGTTACATAGCACGTCCTGTCTTCTAACATAGGACATGTTCGTTTAATCGGACCAGCCGGTTATTAGGACCAAAACGGTCGCGTCCCGATGCGGTCCCATTAACCGCATCCGACTGTACATTTTCACTTTTCCTATAACTCTTTTGGATTATAACGAAAGTGGCACAGTTGGCACACACTGTCTGTTGATTGTCGTTTGATGGATTGGGCTCGTCAGTGGTAAAATGAGTGTATGGTGGAACAGCTTGTGATATTCAGCGTGCCTGCTCAGGGTCTTAACGGGGGGCATTCTGGTGCTCCGTTGGCACGGGACCCCAGTTGCACCTGGACTGCACTAATACACTCATCTGTCGGGGTAGTTGGTAAAGCCGGTGCCATTATAACCACTAATCGGTGCCATTTAGGTCAAGATTATGATGCAGCACAGCAGTTTGTGTGAAACGTAAAAGGATAAAAGGAAATTCTGGGCCAATCTGGATGTCGCTTTAGCAGCTGGGCAAAGGAGCTGGTTTAATTCCGACCTAACAGTGTTGGCGCTCAAAGACGTAACTTTAAAAGTCCCATCCTATAATAAAGGCAGAGACTTCGGACGCGGCCTTTTTACCCCCGATTGATATGATAAGATCAGATTACTGCTCGCGCCAGAGCTCGTATTGTTCTTCTGTTCCTGCTGGCACGTTGACAAAAAGCCCATTTTACATGACGGCGCCCTTAAATAATGCAGAAACACAAGTGGAGGCGCTATCAGAGCCATTTCCACACGTTTTTCACTCATTACGGAGTCACTAGTTTGGAAAACAAACGAGGGCGGCGAACGGGCTACTTCCATTTATTTCTTTTCGCCTTTTTCGCCTCCGCGCCTTTTTGTCAATGGCTCATACAAATGGCTAAATGGACCCGATGTTTATTTTGTTTTGATTCCTCCGGCTGCACGAGCGCTCGGATAAAACGGAGCGCAGATTTACGGGCTGCCGAGAATCGATGAGTATTGCCGTTTATTGCCTCGCTGAAACTTTTACGGGAGGAAACGCAGTCCTGCCGAGTGGACGCCGTCCCGTGGATTTACCTACGCACATCCAGTGTTGTGATTTTATCAGGAATTTGAGGTTGTTGTCCTCGAAGTTACTAAGCCATACGGGGCTTAAGGTGTCTTATTGTCCATCTGGAACCGGCGATAGATGAGTCTTTGTACCTAATCCTTTCTGGAGAAGACACACGGGCGAACGATAAGCAGGAAAGAAAAAACGAGAAATGCAGCAGAAAGAATATTTTTTCCCCCAGATAGACGCAAGATGACAGAACGTCTGCTTTAACGGAGGGAGAAAATCAATGAGCCGTTTGGCAGGGATTCCTTGGCGAAAGCTTTGACGCGTATTTGTGATTCGTATCGTCTATTTACGGAGCACGCAATTGTGATTTGTTTTAATCGGAGCGCACATGGCAGGAGACTCTGCTCTCTTAGCTTCGTGTGACACTTGCTCGACTTGGCAGCTCTACAACAGACTGGCAGCAACAAACAGCTCGGAGTCCAGCTCAGAACCGGTGCCTTTCAAACGCAGCTCAGAGACCGGAGGCGGTCTGACATTTTCACTGGCTGATAAATAAAAAATAGCTTTGCGTTAGGGCCGTCTCGAAAATGAATCGCGAAAGGTCTGCAGCGGCTGCAGGTTTTGCTCGTACGCGTTTATCAGGCTCTCCAGGCCCCAAGCTGGACTGAAAAGGTTGGACTGAACAAACTTCGGTTCCCACACCGTGGTTTGGAAAACCAAGACCTGGAAGTCCTTGGCGTTTGTGAGTTTTCGGAGGCGGTTTGTAGGTCAGGGCGTCGCTGCTGCGGCGTGATATTTTTCTTTAGTGGCATTTTCCGAGCCGTTCGCCAACGCCGGTCCTCATTACCGCCGTGCCATTTACTCTCCAGGAATTTGGGCGGGCGCACGTGCGAGCCCGTTTCATTGTTTGGATTCCAGACGACCCGTGCTTCTGTTATTCATGAGCCATCTGCCGGGCTGGTGGAGACGGGCAGACGTTCTCTCGCTTCCGTGCTTCGTTTTAACGCTTTAACGTTCGCAGCAAATGTCAAAATTCGATTAAAACACGAGCCGGCCCGATCCGCCTCCGGAACTCACAGGATTTTTTTGCGCCGCTGTGTTCGGTCGGGTGGCGTCTTAAGTGTCAAAAAGAGGTACCAAAAGAGGTACTCCCCTTACAGGGCATCAGTCCAGCTTTAGGGATCATGTGACGTAACCGACCTTTACGTCGTTCGGAAACAGGAGCTGCAATTAAATCTCTAATGAAGTTAGAATTCCAGAATTGCTTGGGGACAAGCAGGGATGGGACGTCCCCTGGTCCCCTGGTCCCCTGGGACCCTACCAGAAGGTACTGCATGGGTGGAATTAAATTAAATCTCGTGAACACTCGAGAGTTCTGTTGAGTTATTTTGACGTTCCCCGTCAAGCATGCCGGAGTCGCTTTGGGGGCGAATTGTTTTGGTTTTGATTATTTTTCTCTAATTATCAATTATTTGATTGCTTGTTTCCAATCAGGGGTATTAGTGTGATTACGAGAGCTCGCTGATTGCTAATTAAAACGTGGATTATTAACGGAACGGAACACGACGACGCTTGAAGTCCATTTTTTTTTATTTTTATGGTGTTTAATGGTTCTTTATTTTCCCTGTGGATATAATGATCAAACACTAAACTTAAGAGTAAATTCAAGCCGATCCTACGCTCTCATTTCTACCACAGTGGTTAAGCAGTACTGGTTTCTGTGGGTCGTTAGTGGTTTTATAAGGGGTCGTAATGGTCTTCAATGTGATCCAACCGCATTTTTTGAACACCAGAGGGCGTCGCGCTCTCATGCGCCTTTAAAACCCCTTCTTTTTTAGACGCCTGGTCCTCCCGAGGTTTCTTCCTTCTAACGTGTAAGGATTGTCCTTGCCACTGTCGCTCTAGGGTTGGCCTTATTGTGCTCGGCCCTAGTTATTAGAACCTAAATGGCCATTTTTAAGCTGCTTTGAGGCGATGTTTCGTTCTAAAAAAGCGCTTTAAGAAATAAATCTGCAAATCTTGCACATTTGCACCATAAGGGTCGACGTGATTTATTCTTCAGAGGTAAAAAGGAAGTTTCACTCGGGTATTTGGGATTTGTTTTTGCAAGAAGGTTATTTTGTGTGACGTCACGTGAATTCAGATTGGATTAGTTTTCCGGGGCGAGAGAGAATGAAACAGATGAAAGTTTTAACACCCGGCTTTTATCGTGCGGTGTGAAACCGCTGACGGTTCGCTGTTAAATTAGGAGCGATGTGAAACTCCTGAGTGTGCACTGCTGATGAATTCGCCGCCTTAGGTGTGACATGAAGTCTTGTAGCACGCCGATGTGAGAGCGAACGACTTTACTTTATCTATCGAGAGGATATGTGACGCCTGGGTAGGAAAGATAAAGTTGTTCGTTCGGTTTATTGACAATTACGACCGTCCCGAACACAACCAGTACGCTGCAAATCACCCGCACTGAGCAAACGCGTGCCCGCGTGCCCACTTCCCTTCCCTGCCTGAGCTCGTGGTTCGGTCTGAAGCGTTCCACTTTTTGTTGTCCTCACAAATAATTGAATGAGACGCCGGAGAAAACACACACACACACACACACACGCGTCGATTCGCTGTTCGGCACGTGCCTGGTTTGAATTTCTTTTATCGGGGACGAGTGCTTTTCTGTGAAAAGAGAGCGCAGCGAATGCACGGCGTGGTGTGAGTGCAGCCTCCCATGTAATGAGTCAGAGAGGCACTCGCGTCGCTAAGAGCCGCTCGCAATTCCGAACCCGATACTCTTGGCGCTTGGAGAATGCGGCGTTTACGTTCTCGCCCTCCTCGCTTTCCCTAATTAGAGGGGTCTGTGAAGCAGGGTGTCCCGAAAATGGCAGGGAATGGCCTTTGATTGTGGTTTGAAATCCCTCCGACTCGCCCCTTCGTTATTCAAACGTTGGTTTTAAGAAGACAGAGGACGATCTTACTGGCCGATTAAAGAGAAGTACCAACCCGGGGCGCCGGACCGTCCTGCATTCCAGCAGGGGTTGCTCTGAAATAATCAGGGAGACGAGATTTTCGGATTCAGACGAAGGAGAGCGGGAGCAGGATGCAGGTCCGGCTGCAGAGCTTTCCGTCTGTCTCTGTGCTAATGAGCGGCAGATAAAAAAGTAGGTCTGATGGATTGGAGGAGCCGAAAGCAGAACAGCCGGGTGACGTGATGTTTCGGGCGGAGGAGAAGGCCGAGAGAGTGAGAAGAAGGGTCTCAAGCAGGATCCGTTTAGCCATGGTGGGAGGCCAGGAGGTTGGCACCACACGGCATGGTGCTTCGTCTCGAAGCATTTTAAGTTCAGGAGCAGGATAAAGAGAAAAACTGCTGAAGATGAATTAATGAGTGATTACATGCTGAAACGATGCCAACATCGATCCACTAGATACCCAACAACGTACCCACAGTGGATCCACGGGTTTAGAGTACAACAATGCCCATGGTGGGCATTATATCTGTGACTTGTGCCACAGTAGTCAGTTTGGACCACGCCGGATAGTGTGTTGGCGCTTTGGATTCTTGAGCCTGGGCACCAATACAATGCCACCTGTTTGTGCCCTTTTTATGCCACATTTTCCGATTTTCATGCATGAATCTTACTGCTAAGCCTCGAACCACTTAATAATTAACGTTTTTTGTTCGTTGCTGTCTCTCTCCCTCTTTTTTTGTCCATTATTCCTTCGCCCCGTCGCACGTTCTTTCGTGTTTTCCGTTCGTTGCTCAGATTTGCTGTGTTTATGCCTTTCTTTCTTTCGTTCCTATTCACTTGTGCACCTGCGCGACTAAAGTTATAACATGACTAATGACTTCACTAGGAGGCTTTAATGAGTTCTTTTTACAGGCAGCGCTAATGCGAACGGATCCTTCATGGTGTCTTACGCTCTCTCCTTCTGCTTTTTTTTCCCCTCCAGGGAGTCGAATCTTCTGCCTGGTCCTGTGGCTGAACCTGGTTCCGGTGTTAAACAGCTGCCCGGCCAAATGCGTGTGCTACAGCGAGCCCAGGCCGACCGTGGCCTGTCAGCAGCAGGGTCTGTTATCCATTCCCATGGAGATCCCGGTCCGGAGCCAGCGGATATTCCTGCAGAGCAACAAACTGACAGTGGTTCGTTCCACCAGCTTTAGCTCAGTGCATAACCTCACCATCCTCTGGATGTACTCCAACAACATCAGCCACATCGAGGCCGGGGCCTTTTACGGCCTGGAGAGACTGGAAGAGCTGGACATGGGCGATAACAGTAACCTTCGGATCATCAGTCCATCGGCCTTCCGGGGTCTGAGCAAGCTCCAGATTCTGCACCTCCACAGGTGCGGATTGTCCGAACTCCCGACCGGGGTGTTCCGCGGACTCTTCTCGCTGCAGTACCTGTATTTGCAGGACAACAACCTTCTCGCGTTGCACGACGACACTTTCCTGGACCTGGCCAACCTGACCTACCTGTTCCTGCACAACAACAAGATCAAGGTGGTGACGGACCACATGCTCCGAGGGCTGGTCCACCTGGACCGTCTGCTCCTGCACCAAAACCGGATCGTACACGTCCAGCAGCGGGCGTTCAGCGACCTGGACAAGCTGACCACCTTGTTTCTGTTTTACAACAACCTGACCGTGCTGAGCGGCGAGGTCATGGAACCTTTGGTGTCCTTGCAGTACTTGCGCCTCAACGGGAACCAGTGGATCTGCGACTGCCGCGCCAGACCGCTTTGGGACTGGTTCAAGCGTTTCAAAGGTTCCAGCTCCGAGCTCGAGTGCCATCTTCCGGTCAGCCTGGTGGGCAAGGACCTGAAGCGACTCAAGAGCAACGACCTGGAAGGATGCGTCGAGACCAAGTCCCAGTCTGGAAAGTTCTTGTACTTTGACGACCCGCTGGGAGAGAGCATTCCTCGGTGCTGCCTTTCAGATAACGACAAGTCGTCCATCATCTCCAGCAAGTCTCTCCCCGACCCGTCGTCCTACAACAGTCGGCAGATCACAAACAACCCCCAGAAAGAGAAGGAGAACATATCGAAGACCAAAGTCCACGAAATGGAACGGATAAAAAACGAGACTCGGGGCAAGCAAGGGGTGAGCCTTAACGATAGCCCACTGGGAACGCTGTCCAACAATTTCGACCAGTCCTTGGACAAACTCAGCCCGGAGCTGCTGGACATTCAACCGTCATCGGCACCGGCCAAAAAGAAGAAGACGTGCTCCAAAAAGCCCAAGTCGGACCAGTCGTGTCTGAAGGGTAGCGGATCTGGGCTTAACGCCTCGTCTCTTCTGTTTCTCGCCCTCTTCTGTTTGTCCTTATCTACGTCTTAGGGCCTAATCGGATTCTCTCGGATCACTTTTGCTCATGACCATGGAACAAACCGTACCCAAGGGGTACAGAGCGAGACTGTGGGACGGGAAAGCGCGTGTGACCCGAGAACAAAAAGCTAAAGACACGTTTTAAGAAATGGATGCCTTTACAAAACTCCTACGGTTTTAATGTATATAAAATAGACTCAGTGCCCAAAATGTTTGTTCTATGTAACTTTAAACGTGCCGTGTCCAAGCCGCGACGCAGAGAGTTCTCGTTCCTCTTCTTTACCTGCAAAAGCTTACACTGTCCAGAAACTGACCACCCAGGAAAAAATAAAAAATAAATATAAAAAAAAAGCCAGAGAGCCAAAAGCACACATGAATTTTCGAGATACGAGACGAACCTGATTGACCTTCCCAGTGTTCTTCAGAGTGGTACGCTTTGTCCAGAAACGTTCGCTTTTTATTTCCATTGTTTGTTTTTTTTTAACTTCTGTAAAAGACCATAAACGTTTCATTTCTGCCTGAAGCCCTCGCGGTGCATCACGCCCCGCCCCGCCCAGAACCCGAACCCGAACCCGTGCTGGCGGTGACCGCCGGCCAAAAGTTCACTGGGATCGCCATGGAATTATAGATATGCATTTTATTTTGCTGGTGTACGAGCATAAATATATTACAAAATAAAAGATCTCGTTTTGTACGCTGCCTTCTTTTCGTACGTCTGATATCCAGGGTTTGCTCTAGAGGGGCGAATCTCTCAGTGTCTGCCGATTCGATTCGGTTCGGTTCCGATTTTCGAGGTCACGATTCGATTCAGAAACGATTTTTCGATTCAAACGGTCTATAGATTTAGTTTAAATGATGAGATTGACAAGATGAAACGACAATGTAAACAAATAGAACATTTATTCAAAACAATACTTTTAGGTTCCTTCCTGTATCAAATCTATTTTGCATCATTTTATATTTATACAAAAAATAGGATTGGGCATAAAATCCTGTAACTAAAATGACCAGTATTAGGTTAGCTTAGCTGCCTGACTTTTTCTTAAATAAAAAAAAAATCTATTAATGAACAAATAATGGAAAATATATTAATACAAACGTCTACCATAGCGCATTAGCCTTTAAAATAGAAAATAAAAGACAGACTTTACAGTCTTTTTAACCCTATTGCACCAACAGTTGTGCTCATGTTAAGCTCTCTCTTCCCCGGGACATTGTAGAATCCAAAGTGTGCCCAAACCCCGGCTTTTAACGACACCGGGGCGGGTCGAATCCCGCTCCATGCTAGCAGACTCCATTTAGAAAATGGGAGCTGGCTAACAAGCTTGCTGTACGGTGGCCCAGGAGCAGCAAAAAATCAAACTTAAACGTGTTTTAAAATCGATTTGGGGGCATTTTGAATCGATTCAGAATCGGCAGGACCAGGAATCGCCATCCTTTTAAAGAATCGATTTTTTCCAGCACCCCTAGTTTGCTCTTTTACCTCTTCAGGGTCGTGATCCAGAGTGGACGTTCACGCGCAAGTGCATGCGTTCGCTTTCGTGTTTTCATGTTAGCCTAGCTCTGGATAAGAGACTCGTGTCCCTTTGTTTACACCATGATCATGACCGCACATGCCTTGCTTTTGCGCTTTGAAAAGCAGTCCTGCGAATGTAACAGGATAATAGTTCACTGAACAATGGGCGGATCGCCCCTTCTGTGCGATCGTACGTACTTCTGCGGCGTACGTACACGAGTCCGTCATGCGGCTGAGATCTTAACGAAGGGGTCGTAACGAGGCGCCATAACACCTACAGAACACCCACTTATAGCTTCTCGTTCCTAATTATCCCCCAACACTAACTGATTCCACTAATTACGCCCGGTTCTTTGGTAACTAAGCGGGAAATCAATAGAACTGGGCCGAAACGCCCTCGGGAGCGGTGCGCCCGCAGACCTGGCTGTGAACTCTTACATATTGCATGAAGGACTGCAGGTGCACGTGGATTGCACGCCCAATTCTGCCCACATAGCTCTCGTAAAAGATCTAGGATCGATCGGACCCAACCGGGACGACTGGATTACGTATTTGGGTCCTGCTCATACAGGATCAGCTCTGTATTGTGGTCGCCTGAACAGGGAGAGCCTCTAAAACCCTAAAATACCGACCGATAAGGTGGTGATATTCAAATATAACCCCGATGAGCCGTGTCAGAGCGTATTAGAGCGTAATCGATTCGGTTCTGCGCTCCGTTTTTTTCACCCGCTTGGTTGGCGAATGCGTCTCCAGCACAAACCCCCTCGTAATCCGATAAACACACTGCGACGGCCCGAGCTCTTCTCCTCTCCACTCCCTCAAACAGATGGCACGCCTCGCTCTGATAGGCTCATTGTTTGCGGATGATGACCCACGGCTTTGTGAAACCTGGCCACGGATCAAGTCCCTGTCCTCCTCGTTTAGCCGCGCCTGCTTGTCCTGGATGGCAGAGCGACGGATTAATAAGTACATACGAAACAAACGTAGTCAAAAGAAATACGTTTTGGATCTTCAGGCTACTAGGGTTTTGCCTGGCCGTACATTTGGGTCGTGACTTCCGGACCAGTCCAGGTGGCACCCTGGCGAGTTCTTTGGATAGGTAACAGGAACCTGTACAGGAACCTGTTTTAGAAAGGGTTCGGAGCAGAGACGCCCGGTCCCTCAGTGGGTCCGGAGACAATGTGGAAAAGCAGGAAGGTCTGAATGGGCTATAAAATAAAAAAAAGGGAATAATAAAGGGTCCGTATGCTGATCTGGAGGGTTAATCGCTTTAGTAATTTAATAATTCAGTGGAATCAGCCTAAATACACTTTTGATTATGATATATATTATAGAATAACGCTATTAAACAGTACTTTTCAAACGTCCCAGGTCACAGAGACTCCAAAGAGAACAAAACAAATCTAATAATAGATATAAAATTACAATTTCTTGAAAAGGAATCCGGAAAAAGGAAAAGTTCCCCAACATCGGTCGTCCTTCCCGTGTTTTTTTCTCCCGCTCTAACGTCCATTAAGCTCCTCGTGTAGAACAAAGTTGAGCAAAATAGGTCCAAAATGTCTTCAAAACAAAACAAAGCTAGAAGAGTTTGCGTTTCGATCTAGACCAGGTGAATAAATCGGTATAGAAATTGGTTAAATGAAAACATTTCAACCTGAATACGCGCTCGTTATATTATAATATTCAATATGATATTACGTTGTTATTGTATTGGACTGCTCAAAAGTCTTAGGCCACCCTTGTGATCCAAGCTTCGGCCAGTCTTCTCTCCCCTGTTCTCCTTTTGAAAAAAGGGGTTTCCGGCATTTTAGTCTTCCAAAAATGTTCCTGATCGAGCTCCATTTCTGTTGTGAAAGATGCCGCCTGATAAAGCTGCCATATTCTGCGTAAGGGGAGGTTCTACTAAGCTTTTTTAATCCTGCATACCAATGTCCTGGTTTGTATCCTTTATAAATCGTGTGGGAAATCATCGCCTATGGTCAGTCTACCTCTGAAAGCGCTATAACCGAACGACAGGTGGCCTAAGACTTTTGCACAGTGCGGCGTGAATTGATCGTTTACGTTTTAAGGCCTTGTTTTTTATTGTTTCCTATATTTCTTGAGGAAACGAAGCCACAGAAGCAGTGAAAGCTCAGTGGGTTGGACTGAAGGCTGTAGAGACGAAGAAGCTTTTAAACATGTTGACTCACGCCGACAAAGAGCCGGTGGGGGAAGCGGCAGGGTCTCGTCTGATGCCGTTTTGTTTTGTTTTTTTAAAGTAAAGGTCATTGGTTCTGGTCTTATCTGCTCTAGAAGACTTTTGAAGACATTTTGCTGGCACTCCAGGGCCGAGTAGTATTTCTGATTTTACAAACATACAAACAGTTTAGGCTTTAATGAGTCGTTAGTGATTCATGGAACTGAAAATAAATCATCATTTGATCAGGGGTGCCCCACTTTTGGTCAACCAGACCTGTAATAAAGTGTGTTTTTTTGTGAGGGTGTGGTTAAAAAAAATCTCACACAACAATATAACAGTCCTGTGCAAACGTCTTGGCACCCGGTCCGGGTCCGGGTCAGGGTCACGGCAGAGTCCAGAGCCCGCACCACATGACTGGAGGAGCTGGTAAATAATCGTGCAAAGATGAAACTCCCAGCTAAACACTGAGCAGCTGCTGTTTATTAAGCAGCTTAAACAGAAACACTGTAAGAACCGAAAGGGCACCGAGCCGGAGGACCAAGGGGGCCGATTCATTTTTCACCAAACACACACAGAAACACACACACGGCCTGGATGGAACGGTAATTGGGGTTAGGTGTACAGCACCACTGGGTTACTAAGGAGTAAACAACAAATTATAAAGCTGCTTAAGGTCAGAGGTTTGCTCACACACACACACACACACACACACAGAGAATTAAATGAACATGTCCCTGAAATACTGAAAACATTTCTTTAATTTGTAACATGCTTAGAAGCATTATTATAATACATACTGAAACATAATAATAATAATGAAAAACGAAATAAATAATAAAAAATAGCTATTAAATACCCTTATGTAATAATAAGATTGTAAAAAATAATAAAAACATTCATAATAATATTAATAAAAATAATAGCTCTCACAATAATTAGCAAATAATAAAAACAGCAATAATAATATTATTAATAATATCTATATATACTACATATATATATAGTAAATATAACACAAATAACACATATGAAGTTAAAATTGTGTTAATATTATTAAAAATAAATACACAGACACAATAATAATACCAAAAACACTACATATTATTAACAATAAATGCAAAATATGTATTTAGAATAGCTGATTTTATAATAATAGTTGCAAAAAACTTAATACATATTAATATAGCAGGAATATGACAGTGATAAAAATAAATAATAATTAATAGCTAAATAATTTTTATTATTATAAAAAACAGCTGCAATGATAAAGAGTACATAGTAATAATAAATAAAAATTATTATTATAATGTTTTATTTATTATTATTATTATTATATACAGTATAGTTTCTATAACAATAAAAACAACTAAAATTTACAACTAATTCCATTTAATAATCTGGCCTGGTTTATTGTACCGGGTCAGATTTAGGGCTGTACCCGGGCAGGTACGTGATGAAACGTGCTGTACGTTAGAGATCATAACGTTTTGAAACAGCTTTGAAAATCCAAGCAGCGTGAGCCGAGGCCCGTGGTCTTCCTGGAACCTTCTAGGTTCCCCCGTCGCTTCTGGAGGCAGATCTATTCAGAGTCGCATCAGTTCTGCTGGATTTTATCCTCATTAGCAGTCTGTGTTTACGCTCATATCACAATAACGGCGTCGAGCAAATTAGCCTTCATTATCTCACCGCCCCTGTCTGCACTAACAGAGCTGCTGCAGCACGGATTCCATTTCTGGCTCCTGCGTAAAGCTGTCCCGAACAGTTTGGGGTTCGCTTTGGTAGGTGGACTCGGAAGGTGGGCATTAGGATATGACATAAAGCCTGAGGATCTAAGATTTCCCATCAGAGGGGCAGCAAACCTCACAGTGGGCGTGTCAGGCTTTGTCGGCTCTGAGGTGCTCTGAGTTTGTCAAAATCCAATTTGCACATTTTAAATAAAATGAAAACGTCGCCCTCACTGGAAAAACAAATCTATAGAAAATGACTTAAGAGTATATTTAATACGCTCACGTTTCACTTTCTAGGTTTAGCAGTTCAAAAGAGGAAAATGATGACGATAAACAATAATCCTATTAGAAAAGGAACCGAGGAGAATCCCGTCCAAAAAAGAAGGTTGTTGTTTTAAAACTATCAACAGAGCGGGCTCAGTAACGATTCACGAATAAATCAATTGGTCTAAAGGCAAAGTCTAATGGTAATACCTGACTGGAAGTCTTTGTTAGCCTGGAATAAGGTCTGATCCTGGTCTTGGATTCTACTCAAAGGATCATTCATCCATAATCCATAATCCATAACCCATAATCGATAATCCCATTAATCTCTAAACAATACCGGCTTAAAAACCCTACTCTTAAAGCAACCACCTCTCACCAGCTTCAGATCCTGGACATCCTGAGTTCCATTTACTGCTGGTCTGATGTTCTACCAGCTCTTAAAATCTCCTCCTGGCTCACAAAGGTCACTTAACGATAAAACGACGAATGCAGGTGATTGGAAGGTTCTTACCATGAAGCGATCCATCCCCATAGAAGTGCACGTCTTGGTTTTTTAACGTCTTCTCAGAGTTCATCTGCGTAGGCTGATCTCAGCGCTCGAAGCCTTTGATTTAAAAAATACATCAGAAAGAGCTACTCCCACCCACTCCCGTCCATACACACCGAACAGATCGTATGGCTGTAACTTCACATACTGTGTAGGACCGCTCATGCTTAAGCGGCAACAAAATAAAAAGGCAGCTTGCCCACGCTGGAGAGGCTAAAAGTAGCCGTAGCCTTTTTTCGTGGAAGCCGGACACACACACATACTGTTACGAGATGTGGTGGTTTTTATTTAGGACCCAGGTGTGCGGGATAAGCGTATCCCACGACGTATTATAAGAATGGGGAAATGATATAGAACAACTGAAAAGGGATGAAGAGCGGAGCGTAAGGCTCCTAACACAATAAAACCAAAAGGATAAAGGGGCGTGCCGAGGTTGCATCCGGAGTGGAAGCGAGGCGCGAAATGGTAGCGAGAGGGCGCCAAAGCGTCAGTCGGGGCAGACGTGCCGAAAGCACGGTTTTGGGACGTCTCTTAAATGGCGAGGCACGGAGGTAGTCCAAACGCCAGGGGGCGAGCGTGAGCTCGAATTGCAATTATATGAAAGTCAAACCGGGACACGTCTTATAGAGTGCGTGTTTACCCGGTGGCTACTCTAGCCGGGGCATATCTCGAGTCAGCAGTCTAATGTTTTAGCTTTCCCAGCTTTCCCACCTGCCTCGTTTGATGGACCAGCTGCCCCGAAGTTCCGAAGGATCCACCTTAAAAAATATCACCAAGGTCGGCGCGGTGACTCGCTGCCGATGCTTTCAGGCCGTAAACCGGCTGAGCTTGCAGAACAGACGATCATGAGCGTCACGAAGCCGCCAATCCCAACCGACAGCAATGTGACAAGAAACACACCGAGCAGATGGTTTGTCAATATATCACTGTCACACTCCGGCGCGCGGAAAGAAGGGTGCAGGAGAGAGGAAAAAGACGGGCAGAGATCAAACCCAGCGCCGATGTTTAACGACAGCTAATCCACCCCGGCGTCTTCAACAAATCAGACGCGTTTGGCACGCTTGGAAGCGGGGTTTTACACGACCTGTAACTGTTTTAGTCTCTGTTGCTGAGAAGGGCTGTCCAGAAACTTTTGCTTCGTCCTTTATAGAGGCTTGTAGAGATAAATCTGTCTTTCTTATGTTTGCAAATGTTTGTCCAACTTTAATCAAGATATAGTTTTGCTCAAACGTTTTCTCCAGTCAGTTCTTAAGTCCGCTCGTTCAGCTCGATCGCGGCGGCTCAAGACTTTTGCACACGGCCGTGCGGTGTGTCTCTGCCTCGCTGTTTTCTGCACCGTCCATTTTTTTCCACGTGATAAATACTAAATGTGCATTTGCACAGACAAAGTCTGCTAATGGACCACGGGGGCATGATGTCAAGCGTTTTAATCAGAACCTGAATTGAGGTCAAATGGAGGAAACTTCTCTGGCGCGTCTGTTTATCCTGATTTACTCCGCTCCGTTTATCTCCATCATGCAGGCGACGTTTCTGTACGTCAGGACCTTTATTGGTAAGGAATCGAGTCTTTACGAGATTACGCTCTGCCGTTTGACCATTTAACAGCAGCCTAATGGATTCAAGACTGACAGGGTGTAACTTTAAACACTCGTTTATTATTAACAATAATTAGTCGTTATTAAATCAGTAAAAAGCTTATGTGCTTCATTAATGGTTCGGAATTCGATTTTTTTAATGTCCGATCCTGCAGTAACATCTCTGTCCAGCGAGGGCGGCAGCGAGGTGTAAGCTGGCCTGTCATGACTATAAAGACTACGTTTCCCATGATGCTTTGCTGCTAATAGGTGCTGAATGAGTAGCCAAGGCTTATAAGGCTGAGGAGAGTATAAAAAGACTTTGCAAAAGGACAGTTCTGGGGCTCAAACCCTGGACTTTTTTGGCTCACAGTCTAGTTCCAAATACTTACTAAATATCTGTGTGTGATCAGTTACAAAAAATATTATTTGCAAAATGATGATTTATTGTGGTTTTCCAGCGAATTGGTTGTGGAGTTTGTGGAGTAAACCATTACACATTCTCATCAAATATCCTCTTACTTTTCCCACAGTGTCACACACTCACACACACACTCTCACACACACACACGGCTTAGTCATGGGTGATGGCCAAACACTGTCGGGATCCATGTTGCCTGGCAGCCGTATCTCCCTCGGCTCTAAATCCTGATGAGTGCCACATCTCTCGCAAATCCAGCGTTCAGGAGCGACGCCAAAGTGCTCGCCGCTGTGCCATGACCTCGCAGCCGGGCACCTTCGCCGCCACAGGATTTTAAGGGGTTCCGATCTGGAACGGAGCTGAAAAGCTTCTGATCTAAGGAGATCTGGGTTAGGGGTGTGTTATTAGAAGAGCGACTGAGGGACAAATCGAAGAAATGTTGTGAAATGTTTCACGCTGGTTAAACGTCCCTGCCTGGCATCCATCACGCTTAGTGTTCTCTTCGGATGGGCACCGGTGCCCGGACGACCCTGACCTGGATCAGAAGGGGTTTAAATGTGGACGGATGTGGCACGAAATAGTAAATAAAGAAGGCGTGAGAGCAATTTGACTGTCCTTGACCTCCAGCGGACGTGGGATCTGAGAAATACAAAGCGTTTTCGAGTCACCCTTGGAAAGCTTAAGCGCACATTTGATTGGCTCCGTTTGACACGGCCTCATTTCCTTTTATTTCGGATCGGATTTTTCATTATTTACCCACCCCGTCCTCCCTCGGGTTAAGCCACTCGATCACGAATTCGCTCCCGGTTCCTCTAATGGCAGCGCTTTGTATGGAGGAGCCATGAATAAGTAACGTTCCCCGGCCATGTCCATTATTCAGCAGGGTTTCACCCGTCGTTGCGAAACACATTATTCACGGTGTGATATTTAGGTTCAAAGTGGACTTACCGCCTCCGTATTTCTATGGCACACAGAGAAAATGTCATTAAAATGGTGATTTGGAGCCTCGCACCATCTGACCTGCACTTTGAGCAGATGAAGCGTACGACAAATTCCGACGGAACAGATCCAGCATCAATTATCCGCACAGCCTAATGAAGTCGGCTCATCAGCGTTCTGCTCTGCCCTCCTAAAACAAAGAGCAGATCAAACTGGTACAACTTGGCAGGCTTTTTCAGAGCCTTTGAGATGGACTGGTATTGGAGTGTCCACAAACTTTCGGCTTATGTACTATGTAAGCACTATGCATAAGGCTCGGACCCGCAGCCAGCTTGCGTTTCGGCGTTTGTTGACGTGCAGAAACATAATCATGTTTTCTAACTCAGTAAAACTTTAAGTGAGTTCACATTCGAACCCTGGCTCGCGTAATCGTCTGCAGAAGAGACGCGACATGCCACGGCTGACCGCCTCTGACTGGCACGGTTAGTGTTTACCCACAGGAACTATAGAATCGTTCGATATCAGGAAGGGAAGCCTGCCGTACAGATTTATCGTTACTGATGTCTGTTAGGGTCGGATTATTGGATATGTTCTGCCATTTTGGAGTGAACTGGAACCGCATTCTGGTACGTACAGTCATCCCACGTCTAAAACCCTGGTGGCATTAACCCAGCGAGCCCATGGACGGGGCGCCAGTCCACCTCAAACGTAGGTACTGGTCTGTTTTGCTTCTGAAATTATACAGGACATGTTCCAGATTTCTCCCCAGATTCGAACCGAGGGCCAGGATCGAACCCTGAACTGTTAACATTAATGGCTATTTAACGTCCCTCTGCGATGAAGTCTGGCTCATTTCGAAAAGGTGCTGGAAACCCATGAATAAACCATGTGCGACTGCACGCTGACTCATATCTGCGCAGACCTGTCGGCCGCACGAACCCAAGCGCGTCGCTTTCAGAAGTCCGTGCATTAGCATAACAAGTTCGTATTTCCGTCCGTAATTGCGGACTCGGCTCCCCGTGCAGAACAGGAGACGGAGCGGCGGGTTTGGTGACGCGCGCCGGCGCCCCCGCTCGCCCCCTGCGACGGCTACGGAATCATTAAAATCCTAATTACCTTTGAGATTTTCCCGTTCGCCTTTTCTTCCGTGCCTAAATACTGCAACACGTGAACGCGCCGTGACTGAATCTGTCCTCATCTCACGGCCTGTCGTTTTAATTACAGCCAGCGCCTTTGCGTCGGTAGGGCCGCGGCTCTGCTAACGAGCGTCATTCGGCATTAACGAGCGAATCGGACGCTCTTATTCTATTTAGACGATCTGCCGTCTCCGTCTTAAGGAAGCCGCGTAAAGGACCTTGGCGTCTCGGGAATTCATCAGGTGGGAGAAGGTAACGGATCAATTTCACACCGCTCGGGCGCTGCAGCCGTGGATTAATTAAACAACAAACAGTCATTTAGAACTAACGACAGCGATGTGCTCAAAAATGCAGGCAGGAAACGATCAGAGCGAAATGGGATCGAGAGCAAACAGAGGTCGGTGACAAAATGACAAAATCATAACGAAGTCGAATAAAGAACTTTAAACGGGTTCCTGAACCTTCATTTGAATGTTTTTATTAAGGGAGTTACAAGTTTTTGGCAATTCGTGAGGAAAGCAGGTCCATTTTAGGGACCTCGGGACGTCTAGCTCGATCTCAGCCTCAGTTTGTTGGTTTCTTTTCATTTCTATTCACCTTCTAAGAACAGGAAGCTTTAAGATCAGTCCCTTTTCTGTTTCACCCCTTTACATGCCAGTCTTCTGCCCAGGTACGGACCCGGTTATTTATTCGGCGTGTCCCGTTCTTTGTTCCTTCTCGTGAAATGAGCTCTGATCACCTGCGTGACTGTTCACCGAAACCTCCTAATGAAGGAGCAGACCCTGCTCTCGCTCCACTCCCGGTTCGGCTCCTTGTTTGATAGTCGGCGATCAAAAACGTCTTTGAAGATTCTCGCGAGAGAGACTTTTACGTCTCCGCACAATATAGCGCCTCTGATTGAAAGCCCGGCCAATTTGTTTGGTTTCGGCCATACGTTTCTGATCCCTCGTATCCGACGGCTTTTGGGTAAACAGATTGATTGGGATGAAAACCTGAATATTTCAGCACGGCCTCAGACTGTTAGGGAAAGGAGACGTGGTGAGGAGGCGCCGCAACGAAAACGGAACGACTTTCGGGATAATTGAGGTCGTTCTGTTCCCGGTTCTTGTTTTTTCCTTTTTAAATAAGCCTGTGCGAAACAAGCGTGCCCCCAAAAACCGCCCGCGATTGTTACGAGATAAACCCGTCAGCAGCGTCAGGAGCTTATTTCCCGAACCCAGAGTTACTGTTGAAGCTCCTAGAGTTTGAGCTTTCACTAAAACAGCAGGACGAGTCAGATTGGTTTCTGATACGCTTTTTTTTAACGCTTTTTATTTTAGAAATATCTGGATCCACAGCGGGCGCCGTTTCCTCCTGATGGGGAACAAATAAGGGAAGGAGAACAGCTTGACTGGAGCGGATCCTGTACCAGAAGAACATCTTAGAGTGAGAACTTGAACTGGAACCAGAACATCTTAAAGTGAGAACCGGAACTGGTACCAGAACATCTTAATGTGAGGACTAGAACTGGTACCAGAACATCTTAAAGCGAAGACTAGATCTAGTACCAGAACATCTTGATGTGAGAAGCGGAATTGGGACAAGAACATCTTAGTGTGATGACTGTAACTGGTACCAGAACATCTTGATGTGAGAACCGGAATTGGGACAAGAACATCTTAGTGTGAGGACTGGAACTGGTACCAGAACATCTTGATGTGAAGACTAGAACTGGTACCAGAACATCTTAATGTTAAGACTAGAACTGGTACCAGAACATCTTAATGTTAAGACTAGAACTGGTACCAGAACATCTAAAAGTGAAGACTAGAACTGGAACCAGAACATATTAGTGTGAGGACTAGAACTGGTACCAGAACATCTTGATGTGAGAAGCGGAATTGGAACAAGAACATCTTAGTGTGAGGTCTGTAACTAGTACCAGAACATCATAGAGTGCACACGCCCCGTAGATGCTCCCCATTTTGCCGGTCCCCTCCCTCAGACATAGCCAGGTCACCGATGGTGACGTGGCGCGCTCTTAATCGAACGTAACGTCCACGCCGCTCTGCCCGAATCCTAAAGTACAGTAACTGATGATGGTGTTAGTATCTTCTCGCAGAGATGGATCCGGAGCTGTCATAAAAGCGAACCGAGATTTATACATCCAGCGTCTCCCATCGTGTTCTCCGAGTCAATACGATCCATCATTTCTCCAGGAGAACCGGCACATTTATCATATGGGGCGGGGGGGGGGCACCGTGTGAATGCCGTACGGCTCAGGAACCTCTCAGATCCATTAATGCAGAATACGAGGGTATGGTGAAGCAACATCTGCATTCTCAGACTAATGTTCTGGTACCAGTTCTAGTCCTTACATTAAGAGCTTCTGGTACCAGTTCTAGTCCTCATTCTAGGATGTTCTGGTACCAGTTCCAGTCCTTACATTAGGATGTTCTGGTACCAGTTCTAGTCCTTAAATTAAGATGTTCTGGTACCAGTTCCAGTCCTTACATTAAGATGTTCTGGTACCAGTTCTAGTCCTCACTTTAGGATGTTCTGGTACCAGTTCCAGTCCTTACATTAAGAGCTTCTGGTACCAGTTCCAGTCCTCACACTAGGATGTTCTGGTACCAGTTCCCGCCTCACATTAACCTGCCCTAGTACCAGTTCCGGTTCTCACATCAAGATGTTCTGGTTCCAGTTCTAGTTCTCACTCTAAGATGTTCCTCTGGTACAGGATCCGCTCCAGTCAAGCTGTTCTCCTTCCCTTATTTGTTCCCCATCAGGAGGAAACGGCGCCCGCTGTGGATCCAGATATTTCTAAAATAAAAAGCGTTAAAAAAAAGCGTATCAGAAACCAATCTGACTCGTCCTGCTGTTTTAGTAAAAGCTCAAACTCTAGGAGCTTCAACAGTAACTTGGTTTAATTAAATGACATCTTTTGAAATACGAGTTCATCCTGTATAATGTCATCATCATTAAAGCACGTCGGCTCCGCCTGAAATCAATTCTCATTCACTCCCTATCTTGTCTGCTTCAGAAGGAACGGCGTGGATTGTGATCTTAATTCGCCTCTTCGAAGTCGCTTCCACTTGATACCGTTTCCAATTTATAGCACAAAGCCACGATGATTTTTTGGGGGGGTTTAATGAATGGAGCTGCTTTTTTGGTTGAATAAGATGGAAAGAGAACGAAAAAAAAACATGAAGAGAAAAAAGACAGAATAAAGAATAAAGTCTGGACGAATGAAAGAAGGCCAAAGAGAAGCATTAGAAGGAGAAAAAAAGTGTTTTATGATAACATTCGTGGCTTTGTTTACGTTCAAATATCTCAGAACCTCCTGTCCAACCTGCCAGCTTCCAAAAACTCTGGGGGATTTGGACGACAGGGCAACACACTTCTCCTGGCAGTGAGATTCATGTCACAAACTTTCTACTGAGCCGCATGTCGTCTGAGATAATGCCCCGCAACGCCACAAGGGGTCACTGTTTGAGCTCGAGGATGATCCCCTGACCAGTCCGCTCCCTCAGACATGGATGCCCAACCCCTTGACCTATAGTTTTGCCCAGATAATATATTACAGTCGATTCCAGTTAATGGGACCACATCGGGACGCGATCGTTTTGGTCCTAATAACCGGCTGGTCCGATTAAACGAACATGGCCCATGTTACAAGATGGGACGTGCTATATAACATATTAAATGTTTATTAAACTATTATTGTACGATTTACACGTATAGCGAACGTAAAAACAAGAACTACTGTTACTTACAAACTTTGTTCATTGAAAAATAAATTTGCAATGTATAGGTACTCAGCATACAAAGTATAATACTGTAAAAAACAAGTTCTTACTAAATTCCAGTCAAAGTTTGAAGAACTTATCCAGTGTAATTTGACGTGCTTTTGCTGTGGCTAAGTGGCGACTTGTGGCTTCTTTTTTGTAGTAAATGGAAATGTTAGGCAAGGACTTGTAGGGGGCAGTAGAGGGCTGGGGAGAAACTCTGAAGTTTTAGGGTAGTGATGCCAGAGACGAAGAGTTTCTTTGGTAACCAAGGATATTACATATTTCTTATTCGGAAGGAGAAAGAAATAAAAATATTTTTTTTATTTAAAAATAAAATGTATTTAATCTACAATTAAATTAAAGTGAACCTGGAAAAAAGTTTAATGTATAGAACAATACCGTTGGCTCTCCACCAGAGGGCGGAAAAAGCTAAAATATATATATATATTTATTATTATTTTTTAAAAAATGTATTTTAACCATTAGTACTGCGGTGGATGCGCAAAATACCAAAAAAAAAAATCTTTAAAAAAATTAACCCACCATTGCTTGATTTGTAAGACTGTATGAGTTGTAAGTTGCTCTGGATAAGGGCGTCTGCTAAATATAAATGTAATTGTAGAGGAATTTGGATGGAGAAGTTTTACCAGAAGTCGTGCATTGCTTATATGCAAACAAAGAACCAGATCGTTTGCACTTGTTCAATCCAAATTGAGATGCCAATATTGATCAGTGAGCTAACAGGCCTTTATTACACACCATGGATTACAGATTAGTTACTTGATAATTACTCATGGTATAAAATCAGATTCATTTCTCACTCCTGCTTTTGTCCGCTAATGGCAGTGTGAAGAGCGGACAGATCAGAAACATAGAGTCTGCACGTGTGTCCATGGTTGGACAAGTGAAAAAGTAAGTGCTCCCTGATAAAGATTTCTCTTTATCTCATATTTATTGAGGAACTTGTAACGAGAAGTGATTTCTTTTTTAGATGTGAGGAGCCCTTGAGCAGTCCTGGCCGTTCTAAGAGTATCAGTGAGGGAATCATCGAGGAAGAGGAGGACGAGGAGGAAGAGGGCGAGTCCAACCATAAACGGAAGAAGGAGGATGACCAAGAGGTAACATCCAACTCATTTCGATTTAAACAATTTTGAAAACCCATTTTCAATTTAAATAATTTCAGTTCTATCAGTCTGTCGATCTCTGTACCCATCGATGTGTGTGTCTGTGTGTGTGTCTGTGTCTGTGTGTGTGTCTGTGTGTGTGTGTCTGTGTGTGTGTGTCTGTGTGTGTGTCTGTGTGTGTGTCTGTGTGTCTGTCTGTGTGTGTGTCTGTCTGTGTGTGTGTGTCTGTCTGTGTGTGTTTGTCTGTCTGTGTGTGTGTCTGTCTGTGTGTGTCTGTCTGTGTGTGTCTGTCTGTGTGTGTGT
>JAUZSV010098024.1:0-14154 GCA_034780495.1 Parotocinclus cesarpintoi
CGGAAGTAACGAGCCGCACCTGGTGAACGGGAACACTCGCGCTGATTAAAACTCAGGGCTTAAACAGCGCGAGAGTGCGGGATTCCTAACACCAGACTTCTGAGAATTGTAATTATTGTACTGTATGTGTTTATTGAACTATAATTATTTTCTAATTTAATTATTCTAATCTATTTTAATTATTCTCCAGAGTATTAGATTAACATTTCCTGTAAAATACTCTCGAACTTAAACACCAGAGGAGCTTGCAACACAAAAAATACAGATGGATGTTGACCTGTAAAATGAAGCACAATGTGTGCTGTAATAAAGTGTGGAACAGCTGGTGTGTGAAAAAACATTAGCATACTCTTACCCTTCCCATTAAGAAGAATGTTAAAGCAGGCTATAAAGGATCCAAAGATCACAGTTCCATAAATGCAATTTAGATTATTCTTACTGTTAAACAGCTTTAAAACTATTAAACACCACATCCATTACAAGATTGCAGACAGTATAAACCTGAGCTATTTTATAATTTGTCTGGTCAACTTTATTTTATTTGGCCTGGAACACATTCCAAGTGAATCCAGGTACCAAGCGATTTAACGTTTCAGTTGTTATTCTGTCACCTCAACTCATAATTCTCATTTGAAAGTATCATATATATCATCTTTCATTTTCTGCAGTGAGTTTCTTCCAGATACTCAGGTTTCCTTACAAAACCTGTCTTAGGTCAAATGGTGTTTACAGTGGGACTGATGTGATCAAGTGTGGGTGCTTGTGCATGTGCCCTGTGATGGATTCATGCTCTGTCTAGGTTTGTTTCCTTGTGACCTTTGCTTCCATTTACATTTACAGCATTTAGCAGATGTTTGGCAGAGGCTATACTTCAAATTAAAATATCCTCTAATTTTTGTGAGCAATGTATGTTGTTTTCTTAGGATAAGAAAACCACAGGGAGGTAATCATTACAGATAATCACAATTTATTTAAAAATATATTTTAGTTTATATTTATATTCCTATGCACCATCACCTGTAGCTTATCTTGTCTGCATTATGGGATATGTTTAAACAAAAAGGTATATGTTTTAACACAAAGCATATACGGATTCCTGTATATGATTCATGCACTACATAGGTTATACAATAATGGTATTCAATCCTGGAAAGTACAATGGAATGATATTAGAAATTATACATTCAATACTTTTAGATCAGTGGTATGTTGGCATTTGCAAGAGCCATCACTTAAGTTCCCATACACTCCACTTACATTGCAGGACATGAGCACATAGGACACATTATCACACAAAAGGCTTTTCCATTCACAAGAAATGTTGTGCAAGCATGCTTTTATTTACAGGCATGTAACCCAGACCTACACCTATGTTTTCATGGTTTACCTAATGTAAAAATAACCAATTTTAGGTATTTTAAAGCATTTGCCTATAATGTGCTTATTTCATTTTGTGTTATCAAAGTGTGCTATTAAGCCACAATAACCTTACAGTGTGGCAGAGGTGCACATGGACATTACTTGTAGAAATGTGACATTATTCATTCAATCATTTTTTCATTCATTAATGTATTATTATGTGCTTGTTGCTAGTCAGGGTTGTAGGAGAGCTGGTGCATAGACAACAGGAAAAACCCCAGACAGGTCTCCAATCCATCACAGTGCAGTCATACAAACATTCGTGCACTAAGGACACTTTTAAAACACCAATTAACCTAACACAAATGTGGGACTAAAGCATAATTCCTGGTTTACAGCAGATTAATAGTTTGCTCACAATGAGCAATGGACTTCGGGATATGTTGACTGCCAAAGGATACACTTGTTGTATCCTGTCCACAATTGTCAAGCAACTGACTAAATAACAATGTATGAGTGTGGTCCAAATTAGCATATATAAAGCTACAAATCCCAATGCATGTCTAGATTGTGTGGCAGTGTTTTGGTGTGTCGACACCCCTGTAGTGCTATAGAGTGGCACTATAAGTTATAATTATGTTACCAGTTATTATGGTATATTATGGTATTATGTATTTATTGGTATATAAATATAAGTATACATTTAAATGAGGTCTACATGCTTACGTGTTTCTTTTCTGATTACTTTTATTACCCTGGGTAAGCACATCCCCTGAAAAAGGCATAGTTCAAAATTAGGAGAACAAAGCATAAGCGAATGTTGAATTTAATGTAGTAATGAAAGTGATCACGTTGTCGCAACATTGAATATGAGTTAACCTGCAAGAAAATAGTGACTTAGGTGCTTATTATGGATAGGTAGTTTCCAGGCGGGTTTCTGTTTTTGCTCCCTGGAGGTGGAGGCACCCCTGAAGGCTAATGGATTTGACCGTAATCCATGCAGGAAGCATAGTTTTTGAACATATGTCAAGTCTTTTGTTGGGGGTTTAAAAGATCATGATGTGAAAGGCAATGAGAACTTGGTTGGGTGCCATTTTTAAAAAAACACTCGTCCTCCAAAACGTTGCCAGTGCTGATAGCAAAGAAGACACTGAAATAGTGTGAATGGGAACTTGCTTGTTTGTCCAAACAGCTTATGAAATTTAACATACGTTTCTGCAAGATAAAAGAAAGCATAATAAAGCAGACATCATTCAGCTGAAGGCTTTGTTGACTATCATCTCTGTAGGCCGCTTATGACCACACTACCACATCCAACCTTGGGCTACTGTAGACTACATTGACTAATTGAATACTACAATTATACAATTTTACCAGAATCCTTGCCCTCCTGGCTTAAGCGCCTTTAGGGAGTTAATTAATGTGTGCAAATCAAGGAAAAGCCTAAACAGTTATTTTTCTTTTCTAAGGTTGTGTCAGTATTTGTTCAGTACACTGTAAATGTTTTCACCCCTACAATTAATTTATTCGATTTCATAGCTGTGTAATCCAGCTCAGGGTTTAAAGGCAGGAACCAACAATAGTCAGGGCACCAGTCCATCACGGGACATATGCACACATGCTCATTTCCACTAGGGCTCTTAGAAGTTAACCCAACACATTTGTTATACCCAGAGGTTGAATTTGAACCAATTATATCTTATATCAATTAACTATAACAAAAACTATATAAAAAACTATATCTATTAACTAATAATAAAAACTATTATATAAAAACTATATCAATTATAACCACTTGTGCCACCATACTACCTACCACTACCATTGCATGGCAAAACTATGTGACAAGCAGTAACAAGTATTAAATGTGTCTATCTTAGGATTGGTAATGCATCCTGGGCCTTTAGTTCAGCCTGTACTGGCTGTGCTAGTGCTCGTTATTGGAGTATGCAGTTTAAACCCGCACGATCCCAACGTTTGCAGTCACTGGGAGAGGTAAGATCTCTTTTATTTAACATACTGCAGCGTACACATGGTCATGTACAATTTGCTCTTTAACTTGTTTAAAATCTGAATGCACAAATGTATTGTAGTTATGTGCATGGGGCAAGTTTTTGTATCATTGCGAGGACCAATTGTTCCACAAGGATAGAAAGATCTGACATTTTACCATGTGGAGATAATTACAATAATCTTATTTACAAAAAACAGTAGTTGTTGTTTAACATTGTTAAATGTTTAATCTTTGTCTACTTTTTCCTTTACTATGGGATTAGTGTATTTTAAAACACAGTGACAGAGAATCAGGGAAGGACCATGTCATAATATAGCACTCTTAAAATGAACATTATTTCAGTATTACTGCCATGAGGGCCTGAATTATTCTTCATAATACAAAAACCTGTGTTTAAATAAATAACCGTACTAATGGTTCAAAGATTTTCAGCCTGAAATGTGTTAATACAGTATGCAGGCTCACCGGGAGCGCTGTTATTACATTACAACTGGAATTTCAGAGTTGAAAAACAGATAATTGTCTACTGGACTAGGATCAGGTGAAATAATAATCAAACCACCATAAAACTATTCATTTAAAGCTTGGCTCTAAGGAAAGATTGTTTCCTAAACTTCAAGGACTACAAAGTTTTAGCTGACTGGCAGGATAAATCTGTTCACTGTTTACTGACCAATGACAATCAATTTATTTTAGGCCCTTTTAGAATTGTTTGTGTTACTTTTCTCCAAGTAGCTTTATGTACATCATCAAACCCTTAATGAGCAAGCCGTGGGAGACCCGTGGCAAAACTTTTTAAGAATTATGTGAAATGAACTTTGAACCTATAAGGATAAGATAAGGATAAGATGGCCCTGGACGCATCATTGTAACTGGTTAGAAAGAGTAAACTAAACCAAAATAGATTTCACATCTACTAAATAACCTATATGATGCAAGAATGCATTCATCCAGTCATAGGTTGATTTTTTAATCTTCTTAATCCTGGTCAGAGTGCCAATCCATTGCAGGGTACATACACTCACACATTAAGTGCAATTTGGAATCACCATTTAATCTAAAACACATGGCTTTGGAATGTGGGTGGAAACCCCACTACCAGTTCAGATCAACTTGCCATCCATGTAAGCAATAAAATAATAGTTAATTCAGTGAAAGAATAACAAAAGTGGTCAAGATATAGGAGTCTTTGGTTAAAATGTCCTGTATAGATACAGTCAATGTAACACTAGTGGCAGTGAAGAGTATTGTAGGTGTCAAGGCTTAGAAAGGAGCAGAGCATGTATTTATGTTTTTAAGCTTGAGACAGTTCATATACATACTGGGTTATCTGAAGAGGGTTTATTATGAAGGTTGGAAACATAAAATTCCACTACTCAAAATTCAACTAACCTCATTAGGTGAGAAAGGTAAAGACAGCAGCAATAACCCTTTTACTTAGATGGACATAAAAGTCTGACTAAAAATCCGGTTTATATCCATAATTTTATATTCATACATTCAGTGAAGCAAACGTTTTACTGAAAAATCATTTTTTAAAGTCTTTTATAATTTGCATTGAATTTCTTGTTTATATACTTTCTAACATTTGAACTGTTATTCCGCAGTAGGCATGCATTACCTAGCTTCTGAGAGTTGTAGCCGATTTCCTTATGTACCTCGCTGTATCGACAAGTTGGGAACAGTTGACAGTGCATGCAGGACGGTGTTTGAGGAGTGTTGATTTGGGGCTGCTTGCCAGCCTATAAAGATCAGGTGCAATCAGTAAATGTTCACTTAAGTATTGATCTTCTTAAGCCAAGTCATCCCTGGGGAGGAATATGAGGACAGAGACAAAAAGTTTGTATGTGCGAGTAAGGATACATTGCAAAAAAATGAAACAGGCATCAAATTGATCAATGCATTCGGCCCTAATCAATCTTTGCAAGCATATAGCTGGAATAATTATGAGTTGTGCAAGGGAGTGTCAGTTGTGAAAAATAAGCTGGAATTATATCCTCCACAGAGTGGCAAAGGGAACAGGGCTAGAATAGTTAGTGCCTCATTGAGGGAGCATACTATACAGGTTTCAGTGTCACTTTTAAGGCTGCAAATTTATTTAAAAAAAATACCCAAAATGTTTTAGAGATAAACATTAATCATGTTATTTCGTAAGGGAATGTAAACTCTACATATTTGTATCTTTATTGGTAAAAGCCTATAGCACTAGGAACACTGTGCATATAGTTTATAGTTTATAGTTCTTTGTTAATTAGTGATCAAATCCTCACACTGCCAATGATCCATCCTTCATTCAAAGAATTAGATGTCTCATTGTAGATTCTATTATTTCAAATAAATGTCTTAGTTTTCCACCAGGGCCCTCTTAATCTAACTTCACCCAAAAAACTGTGATGGTGGGATTTATTAAATGAATTAATAAGTTTTTGACTCTACGTTCTCCCCTGTCCTTTTCTGTCAGCTATGCAGTGACTGTGCAGGAGTCCTACGCACATCCTTTCGACCAGATCTACTACACCAGATGCACAGACATTCTCAACTGGTTCAAGTGCACCAGACACAGGTAAACCAGGCACTGGGTCTGACCCTTTGACCCAGTCATCAGTCTTGAACATTCCTCATCTAGCTCAGACTGTTAAAAGCTGCCTGGAAAAGGTTGCTGAGTGTGCCTCTGTCTAATAGCACCGTACTAATGTAACTGACAGTGATTGTAGTGGTCAGAGCTGAGATGGAAATGGCCCTTTGACTGTCCTCTGCATCCGTTTTAATGGCCACATTAAAGACTTTATCGTTGATGTTAGTAGATAAAAGTGCTGTATGCGGTGAGTCACTGTCACACCATATTCCCCTCAAAAGGAGATGTCCTTCACACGCTGCGGGAACTTTCATTTAATTTATTTTAATTATACTTGTTTATCTCTCTAGCCTTTTTTTCAAGGCCCAGATAAACAGAAAAATAAAGGCATTTGGTTACTAGCTGCAGGTTGGACTGTGTTTATCTAAACCAATGCCCTGTATTAATGCTTTTCATTTTTACTTCTGAATCTTTTCAAAGGATCAGCTACAAAACAGCTTACCGGCGTGGAGTTCGCACTATGTATCGCCGCCGCTCACAGTGCTGCCCTGGCTACTTTGAGAGCGGAGACTTATGTGTCCGTGAGTATCCATTCCCATTTTTTCCCGTATATTTATGTCGCTTTTCCTGGTTATGTTATGTTCAGCACCAGAGGGTGTGTGTAGCCTGAATAGGTCACCATTCCATTATAGAGCTGGGCACGAGTTGCCATTGCAGTGCAATGGAATTATCCCCTCATGCAGTAACAGCCAAACAAGTCTGCGTGTCATGTCTGACCCACTCTGAAGGCACTGGCATGACTTGAGCCCAGGCTCCTACAGCACATAGTTGCATATTAGATTTCTGCACCACCAAAGCGATCTTGCCATTTTTGCACACACTCCAATGTCCAGATTTTTACATCTGTAAAATTACTGTCTTTTACTTATCTCTTCTTCCTTCATGAATAATGCTATATAAGTCTTTATCTCCAGCAATTTGCCTCTGCAGAGACATGCCTCAGGTTTTCAGCCATCTCAGCTCCATATTTCCATGCTTAATGTGTTCCTTCATTATTGTCATATATAAGGCTGTATAGTAAAACAAAAGAAAAGGTTCTAGTACCACATAAATGAGTTAATTGCATACCAGTGTTTTTTTTCCCACCTATATTATTACAGATTATTGGATAGGGTCTTTACAGGAAATGAGGTTTACAAAATTTAGACGAAATTGTGCAGAAATTCACAGTTTTCACACATCCGCATTTTTAATTGTGTGTGGTCCCACTCCTGTCTTGTACTGGACAGAATTGTTTTTTCTCCTAATTCACTTTAATCATGAGTGAGTGGATCCCATCAGTCAACTGAGACCTCAGAGGACACACGGTTCAGCAGTTGTTTGACAAATCTCCTAGTAAAAGGACCTCAGATAGCACTGTGTCAAGGTGATGGTGAAAACGAGCTCCAGGGTAGATATAAGAATCAACACAGGTAGAATAACAAATAATGGGATTTGATGCATGCACAGTTACACATCATTATTAACCCTGAAGGAAATCTGTTTAGTATGCACTTAGGATTGTGCTGTTTTTTCTCTCTTATGTGACTAACCTGTGAACCTTGCCTTGTCACGCAGCTAGAACATATAGCATGTAATAATGAATTCCACATGGGAACTTTAAAATGCTCAACATGAAAGCATATTGTGATGCACACTGTGACTGCTCACTGGTGTATGAAGTAACATATTTTCCTGTTCTGTTGTAAACTGCACTATATCAAGAGTGGATCTGTCAGGAAAAGATATAAGAACAAAATAATAATTTCAGAAATAATTTACAAAAAAAAAAGACGACTGCATGTTTACTGAGCTCAATCCTCAAATATACTGAGGATTTCTGGGTGTTTTTACTGTAGTCCTCTTTTAAGATTATTTTCCTTTTATGCTTTAAAAACCCTGTTAGACAAGACAGTTCTGTTAGATTTGATATTTACTTCAGCTTGTCTGCCGTTTTAAGCCAGCTGAGCTTGTATCTTGTGTCTTATGCAGAAATCATTTTGATACCGACAGAAAGAGCAGAACAAGTCAACAAGAGCAAATCTATCATCACCCACCAGAACAGAAATAGGCTAAAGTTAAAAATAAAACACTAGAATGAAGATATACAGGACTAAAATTGTAAGCATTATTAAATATTCACGACTTCATTAGAAGGATCAAATATGGGTAATCATGATCAAGAGCTGCCATGCATCAATCCAGTGTGAAGGACATGATGTAGAGTCTCCAAGGACAGGGAATGTGTAGCACTAACAGTCAGTGATCTGTTTAAATGCTTTTATACATTATATTTTCTAGAACATATAGTATATATAGTAATGTCATTCCAAATTACATTTATGCTGTGTATATTATATTGCACTGCTCACAAAAGTAGGGTATATATCACATATATTTAATTTCATTTTAAAATATATCCCTTATTTTTTTGTGAGCAGTATATTATAATATATATTAAGGTTTTATGTATAGTGGGATCCCTACCACTGCACAGAGTACCTCCAGCGACACCATTTGAAGCATTTTAAGCTAATTACCATGCTACTCGATGTCCAAAACAAAGGGAAAAATCAAAACACAATTCAGGATTGCTTTCACAGACTGTAAGCTGTGTTAGCTACTCAGCTTCAGCGCAATAGCATCGAGGAAGAAAAATAAGTCACCAACAGCCAGTATTCTTATTACAAAACTGCAATGTTTTCTACAGTTTTTTACAATCACATTAATTCTTCAGTTGATTTTTATTTCCTCTGTGCTCTATCAAAGAGAATTTTATTCATTTTGATTAAATAGACACAGAAACCCTACAGTTGCTGTGCTTCAGTGATTACAGTCAGAGCAGACAAGTTGCCACCCTTTGTTGTTTGATTTGGATGCCCTCAATTATTTATATGGGCTATAGAGAATGCACCAGGAGTGATATGCTCTATCATCCGACTATCTAACGTTGTACCAAATCCAAGTCTTACACTAGCTCTGTAATTGCAATAGCTAAGAATCACTGACAACATTTCTACTAGAGAAAAATAGTTATATATTTTGAGAGAAACTGTGACCTGCTCTGACTGGTGCCTGAAACCCAACACAAATTACAGCTGCAGGTGGACTTGAAACTTGTATTGGCATTGTGCTGGGATGTTTGTAAAGAAGGGGAATGACAATAATCAGTGATGTTTTTATTAGTACACAGTAGCTCCCGCAACATCACTACTGGCTCCCAGTTACTAAAATAATGTTGCGTTGTCATCTGTAAAGCATGACAAATATTGTTTTCTTAAGATTAAAATAGGATTCCTACACTGTTTTCCTGTGATATGTTACATTTACATCCAAAATCAGAAGTATGAAAAAAGGAAATAATTAAATGCCACTTGTTGATAAACATCTGTTCCTTCATTTCAGACCTGCAACACATTCCAACATGAGCTGGGATGGTAAACCATTTGCTACATTTTACACTTTAAATTCATTTTTGCCCCGAGAATACCAAGCAGTTTAGTGTTTCAGGTGTCATTTTGTCCCATTCTTTAATATGCAAATATGTTTTTTGACAAACTCAAGATCCTCTGCCAATCTTGATTATTAATAAAGTTTAGTCCAGCTGCTCCTACAGTCAAAATACAGATAAGTAAGGTGAATTGGAGAAATTAAATTGCCTGCAGCTATATTAGATATTGAACTGAAACTTGTCGCTTGTATTAATGTAACCTTGTTTCTGTCATGAATATAACCAGGTGTGATGATGTGATGCTAAATAAACCAAATAAACAATTATAAACAAACCCCAAACATGTTTAAAACACTTATGCTTAAATACAGTTGGGCAAATAATTGACATAAAGCTTACTTTATAATAAGACTGAATATATGTAATTTATTTAATAATATATATAAAGTAAAGGGCAAAAACATTTATTGTCACAATAATCATTCTAATTTACGATGATTCTGTCACGATGTCACAATGATTTTGATTTTCAAAACAATTTCCTGTACTCTTTCGTCCCACCACGTGACCCCTTAGATCATGATGAATTCCATATTCAGCATGGGACAGCGCAGCATCGTGCTGCATTATACTGCATATTGCTTGTTCTGAAAAAAAAATCAGAATGCAGTTTCTGATGAATGTGTATTTATGTTTGTTGTCCGATTCCCATCTTAAAGTCGAAATATCGTAAAGTTAGGCCATCATAAAATAGGAAAACCTGTGGGTAAACAATAACTAATAGCCCATTTGTTACAATGCACATTTTTTATAAATGAAATGGTACTGCCATAATATCACATTTTAGTCAATAATATGTGGTTGTTGAAACATTGTCAAGTGATCTGTAGTGGGGATGGGCATAACAGACGTTTGGAGAGTAAGGTTCGGCTTTAAATCTTTCAGTGGGAGCCTAGTACCCTGGTGTCTTTTTTCTTGTTAGCAAATTTTAATTCATTCGGTTCTAGTCATGTTATGTCGGTCGTTTTTCTATATGGTTGTTTTTAATGTGAGTACTTACATACCTGTGACCATACATCAGCTATTTTTTTGGTTGGATAAGGATGACAAGTCTTTTTGCCTCTTGCTAGGCTGCCATTGTAAATAAGAAACTGTTCTTAATGACTTGCCTGGATAAATAAAGAATTTATTTATTTATTTATTAAGTTTGAGAGAAGATTTGTGATTGTGGGATAAGCTTAGGTTTGCAGTGTCCCATCTCTCCATCTGCAGATTCAGCAGGTTCTGCATAGTTCTGTGCTGTGACTAATTCTTCTTTTCTCACTGGTGGGATTAAGAGCTTTGTATCTTAAGAGCACAGGGACACAAGCCTATATTAGAACCATTTTTATTACGTAGGTGTTGATCTTTGCTTTTCTGCACAAATTAAAAGTCAGGTTTATCCTCTCATAAGTGCTGTATTGGTGCAGCTTTTCTAGTCTAGCAGCAGAATCTGCCTGGCACTACTAAATTGTAAGGTTGTGCTTTAACTCACAACTTTTATTACAAGCGCTAACCAGACACTCTGTAAATGCTGTCATGCTCCTCGCAAGATAGGTACTAAGGTTACTAAGAATGTGGCAAGTGTAAATGCTTTTTCCTTTAGTAAGAGCTGTCGCTCTTACAGTCTTTAAAACAGATTTTCTACAGTTTCCTGATTGTTAACAAAGTATTCTTGTCTAAATGAGAAACTATATTTTGAAATTAATAACAAACAAATAAGGTTTTAAATAATTTTATTGTTCAGTATAAGTTATCTTTTCTCCGATTGTATATTTTGAATGGATCTCTTCTCATCATAATCATACTCAATGCTTGGTTGGAAATACACATTTCACTAATTACTTTTTATTAAAGTACTTGACAGAGTTGATGTTACATTGGGACAAAAATATTAATAATGATATTTTTATTTACTCCCTTTCATTCAGTTCTTTGTGTATTGATTTTACATTTAATGAAGCTCATGGTATAACATTTTCTGAATGAAAACAAATCAAAACTGAAGTAAATACAGGTGCTAGTCTGTTAGCTCCTTTATACTACTATCTGACTCGAGTCTCTGCCAGGAGTGTTAATTTCAGGCTTAAATAATACTGCTTTATCCATGGACTTTGTTTCATGTTCAACATGTTTTGGATTCAAGGAATAGGCTTTTAATCCAAAACTGTAAAATTCCAGGCCACGCCTAACGTAATCTCTAAAGACAGATGCTACTTAATGACTTTGCTTTTCATGTTACATATTTGGGGGCATAGTTGATTTAACTTTAAAAGGTTTACAAACTGCAAAGCAGCATTAGACAATAATAAAGATTTTCAGATTTTCTAGTCAGAGCCATTCACAATCTGTGTCTGTATAAGGCAGAAAAGCACAGATAATCAAGTGGTTACAACAAAATTGATCTATTTGGACTGATCCAGACAAAGGGAAAAAGCAGTACAACATTAAAAGTACAGGGGACAGGATAAATAGATGCATCGACAAGTCTGTTCCTCAATCAAAAAAAAAAAACAAAACCTACCAGACACACCAAAACACATTTTTTAAAATTCCAAAAAATACATCACATCTACAGATATGCAAACTATGATAACTGACACACTATAGAGCATGGTAAAATCAAGTTTAAATAAGAGTGGCATAATACCACTGGGTTTTTTCTACATAAATGCAAACACAGCATGGGTACACACACTAAAATCGTTTCACAAAGTTTGCTGCTTTATTTTTTATTGTGGAAATTTGTATTAACTATAGGTTTAAATAGTAATTAGATTAATTGTAATTAATTGCAAAGCCATTCCCTAATATGAGCAAAATTTGTGCCATTCTGTTTTTTTGGCCAGGATTTTTAGTAGCTCTTACATACACTATACAGTGGAAAGTTTGTGAACCCTTTAGAATTTTCTATATTTATGCATAAATATGATCTAAAACATTATCATATTTGTGAGGGGCAAAAGTATGTGAACCTTTGCCTATAACCTTTGCGATAACTGCAACTAAATGTGTCCGGTAACTGTTAATAAGTCCTGCACACCGGCTTGTAGGAAATTTATCCCATTCCTCCATACAGAACAGCTTCAACTCAAGTTCAAGTTCAAGTTCAACTCTGGGATGTTTGCGGGTTTCCTCACATTAACTGCTCACTTCAGGTCCTTTCACAACATTTCGATGGGATTAAGTTCAGAACTTTGACTTGGCCATTCCAAAACATTTACTTTATTCTTATTTACCCATTCTTTGGTAGAACGACTTGTGCTAAGGGTTGTTATCTTTCTGCATGACCTACCTTCTCCTGAGATTCAGTTCATGGGCAGATGTCTTGACATTTTCCTTTAGAATTCTCTATTATAATTCAGAATTCATTGTTCCATCAATGATGGCAAGCATCCTGGTTCAGATGCAGCAAAACAGGCACTAACCATGATACTACCACCACCATCCTTGACAGATGGAATAAGGTTCTTATGCAGGAATGCAGTGTTTTCCTTTCTCCAAACATAACACTTTTCGTTTAAACCAATTTAAATAAATCTTTATACACACAACTTCCTCATCTTTATACACACAACTCATAAACATGCTGAATTAGCGTAATCACAAGTGTCAGTGGAAAATTTGCTGAAAGTCATGCAAAGACTTTTGAAGAACATTTGTCTGTGACTAAAATATATACTAAGTTTATTCTATATATACTAGGTTTCCCATGAGGTTAGCTGACTTTTCTCGATTCTAAGGTCATTCCCCCTACTTTCTTCCAAAACAACAGTGGGTTTTAAAAAGTACTCAATGCCTATGGTTTACTCCTTGCATATGTTATATCTTGTTTTGTTTTTGTTTACAAGTGCGGGACAGGGTACGATCCAAAATGGAGAGGGACATCCTCGCTGAAGTGAACCATCCCTTTATAGTCAAACTTCACTATGGTGAGTGTTGTCCATCTTCCTTGTGCATATCCTGAAATATCCCCTAATTTTAGTGAGCAGTGTAAATTCATAAGAAAGAAACATTTTAATATTGGCATCAAGCACACTTGTTCAGTGCATATTAAACCAGATGACCTATTGTACACTGTCGATTGCTGTGTAGTTCTGCCATTACTCGTTGATTGTTCATGATGTACTCAAGGGAAGCTATGTAGAGTTTTAGTCAATGCATCAGGTGGCATTGCTTTCTATTCCAGTATATAGCAGTAAGACATTCTGCATTGTGACAGTTTTGTTTTCTACTGTAGCCTTTCAGACAGAAGGAAAACTTTATCTTATCCTGGACTTCTTAAGAGGAGGTGATCTCTTCACTCGCCTCTCCAAAGAGGTAAGTCAACCCAGAACATTTTAGAGCCAAAACATCATCTTAAAATGGGTTTCATATTAATAATCTAATGGATTTTCAGTGCACCCTTACTCCAGTGGACAGGGTTCAATTTGAACTTTTTTCCAGTTTGCCCTGTTGCAAACAACCAGGCAGGACAATGACCTGAACCAAATACAGTCGATTCCGGTTAATGGGACCACATTGGGACGCGACCATTTTGGTCCTAATTCCCCCAGCTGGTACGATTAAACAAACATGCCCTATGTTACAAGACGGGACATGCTATGTAACAAATTAAATGTTTATTAAACCTTTATTGTGCGATTTACACGTATAGCGAACGTACAAACAAGAACT
>JAUZSV010098135.1:0-14153 GCA_034780495.1 Parotocinclus cesarpintoi
TTAGTGTGTGACTGTCTGTGTGTGCCCTATGATGGATTGCTGAAACGTCTAGGGTTGTTCCTGCCCTTGCGCCCAGGGTTGACAGGTAGGCATCGGCTGGCCTGCGACCCCGTGTGGATTAAACGGAAGATAATGGATCAATGGATGGACGGATGGATGGGTTTTATTTATTTACTCAACGTCCCCCACACTTCATGACCATGCATCTATACCTCTATATCCATGCATACATATTAACACTCATATGTATGTATACATATGCATCCATATAACTGCGTCAACATCCTTTTTTTGTGTGATAGCTCTTAGGAGCATGTCCTTCTTCTTAACACAGCCCTACTTCATGCACGTTGGTCCAACCCCCTGTTCACCTACGTGATCCTCAACTGTTTGGACTTTTTGGAACTGACTCACCACTCCCATCTAAGGCTCCTTCTGACCATATGAAAGATATGGAATCCTGTATAAACCAGTCTCCTTTGTTACCTGTTAGCTATTCGCTTATATAGGACTTAAGTGCCACGAAAGCAGATATCTTGAGTCTATTTTGATTTCTTATAACAAGCACATATTTTGGTAATTAGGGATCGGTTCTCCCTGAACATGTTCTGATATTCAGCATAGTTAAAATTTCACTGAATGTATTTTAATCTGTTGTACACTTACATGATTATAATTATAGGACCTTTTATTAACAGTAATCAGTGACTGTTATTCTGTATTTACAGCATTTTTAACAACTCTGTTATGTGCTTGGAAAAAAAATATTTCTAGCTTAGAGATGTTATCAGTATTCCTGTTAGCCTGCATTAGGCATTTCCTGTGTGTTGATGAGATCCGAAACTGTGACTGAAACTGTCAGAGAAGCCCTGTGGCTGTAATGCAGTGCCCTTGGTTAGAAACAAAGATTTGTCCTGCTCTGTCAAGCATTATTACTTCCAGAGCTGTTCTAGGCATTTTGTGTGTAATGCACTTCTTTAAGCACTACAAGGCTGACATTGAATATTGTGTAACATCTATACATAGTACATTCTAACCTACAGGCTTTGGTCTGTAAATTCTTTGAGACATAATGATGCTACAACAGTCACACATACTTTAGCAATAAGATATGTTGCTGTTTGTTATACTATGTTGCTGCTGTGTGATTTCAAAGTATTCATGTTCTAAGGTTAGCACACAGTAAAACAGCAGCAGCATGTTCTGATTCTATATTGTTGTACATGTTTCTTTTTCTGTGCAGGTATGAGGATACTGGTGACTCTGCTTCTAGATACTCTGCCTATGTTAGGCAACGTCCTCTTGCTGTGCTTTTTTGTCTTCTTTATATTCGTGATTGTCGGGGTGCAACTCTGGGCTGGTCTTCTGAGAAACAGATGTTTCATGGGAACAAAAGTAATGGAGTAAGTGTATTCTTTATCTGTGTACTCTTATAGTACTTCACTATCCCCGCTTGTCCCTGATCTTAAGCAACAGTCAAATGTTGCAAGAAATTTCAGGTGGTGACAATTGTAACTTGTAATTTGAATATTAAACTCTGACATAAAATCAGTCAATAGAGATTCACTTTTCCCTGAAATAATAATTTTGAGCTCTGTTCTATTTGTGCGTTGCTGCTAAAGAATCTGTATTATAATATGTCAGTATTATCCTTGTAGAGCTACTGGAAAAACTTGTTTTAGTCCTTTAGCAGACACTGTTATCCATAGCAATGTACAAATGATATACTCTCACAATCCAAGTAATTGAGGAACAGTGTGTTTGTGACAAAACTGAGGAACAGTGTGTTTGTAACAATCCTGTGTGTATTTGTATAATAGGTAAGGTTATTGCAGAACCATTGCATCATGACACTGCATCATGGCCTTTATTCGTACATAGCTGATTATATGCTTTTATTGTTTTGCCTGATAGCTACCTATAATTTTATAATTTTAAGCTTCTGATTAAACTTTTTGTTTCATACTTTTGTTCTAACTTTATTCTGATCCCATATTTTTCTATTTTCTAACATACACAAAATATTTTCCCACTATTTTCTCAACAGCCTGTATAATGTTTCCTTCATAAGTCCATACTACATGCATGGGGATGGGGAGGACAGCCCATTCATCTGTTCCTCTGAGAAGGAGAATGGTATGCTTCGCTGTCATGATGTGCCCCCTCTCAACGTGGGCGAGATGAACTGCACATTAAATGCAGACTATGCAAATGCCTACTCAATCCCTAATTCATTAAGTAAGAATTACTGTGTTAACTGGAACCAGTATTACAATGAGTGTCGGGCAGGAGAGCTCAACCCTCACAAAGGAGCAGTGAACTTTGACAATATCGGATATGCTTGGATCGCTATATTCCAGGTAACTGCTGAGTTCTGCTGATTATTATTTGTACGGTTTCAGCATAAAACATGATTTATTGGAAATGCTCTCAGGATAGATGGTTTCATTAAACATACTCCAGCTGCACAATAGAAGTAAATATCCACTTAGCACAAAATAATAAATTTTTATCATGACCTCATTCACGCACAAAGCTCTCCAAAGACGACTATCTTTTTCGACCAGTAAAATGCGTTGACCATCTGAACTTGCAACTGATACTGAAATGCTTTCCAGAATGTCAGAAAAGGTACTTCCTGTTATTATGCAATAATTTATCACTCTTTGAATCTGGCCTGATGGCCCTCTGTAAATGAAAGGCTTCGTCTCATCCTGCTGCTGAAGAAAAGTAAATAGACACAGAAACAGCCCTAGCTTTTGAGTCTGAGACCGACATGATGATCACAGGGCTTTATGTTCTTTGGTAATGAGTGTCTGACACCAGGAGGTTGCTTTCATTAATCTAGGTTTGTAGCACGGGTCAATCGCTTGTTTCCTCCTCTCTCAGGTTAATAGTGAAACATGGTGTCCTGTAATTTAGTATTAGACATCACCACTGTGTAAACATGACAAGACCTTTAGTAACATGCTTTAGTCACTGGACCTAAATTAGCAGAAGAGAGATAAATACCAGATAAACTTACCATGAAATGTCCCTCAGACAATTATATCTAAAGGCTGTTTGTGCTCAACAAATAATTATCTTGTAAAAATGCTTACAAGGCTATTGAATGCCCTTTAACACCAGCTAATTGATAGTTCTTCAGTGCTTTTTCTGTACACGTATAATGCTGCAGTCTTTGGACAGTGGTATTTTATGACTGCAGTTTTAGCAGATTGTATTAAATGACATAAATGGAGAATACCCAGGAGTGCTGTCCCACTTAATTTTAAGCATGTTTGTAGAAGCAAAGTTACATGGTCCATAAAACTGACTGTTATCAATTTATACTTGTGGTGATACATAAAACAAAGCATCTTCAGTCATTTATATGGATGTACCAAACGTGTTTTCACTCTTTAATATGAGAGCGCTATTAAAACTCAGGTGACTATTAGCTGATACCAGTCACAGACTAATCTTACACTGACATCCTTAAAGTATTCCAGTCTCTCTTTACACTTCTGTTGTTAAGCTGTGCTTAATGTCACAGGCATAATGGTTGTTAAAAGAATTTATGTTTTGTATTCACTTTCAGGTATTACATCATTTAACAAAGGCATCTGATGTTTTATTATAACAGAACAAAATACAAACGGGTTGAACTATAAGAAGTCATTTCTAGAATCCTTGGAAAACGTATATAAAAAGCTAGGTATAACTATAACATTGGAATTTAGGTCATTTTTTAAAGACAAAAAACTTAAAAAGAAATTATAAGAATTATAAGATTATAAGAAATTCACACTTTGGGGAATTATCTTAATCGTACACTGGAAAATTGATAATAATAAGCACACAAACTTACATGTGCCACAACTATTGACACCCAATGCATTTAATCACTTTATCAATATAAATAGTCTGTATGCTTCTTTTATTACATCTTACAACCACAAATCAGACAATGCTCGGACAGTATGGAAAATGCATATAAAAATAGTGTTTCTTAATATTACTTTGACTTTTTAGACAAAAATATACTTGGGATATTCCATATTTTGCCTGGTCATTTTAATTTAATTTGTTTATAAACATCCATTTCAGGCAACACATTCCAAAAAAAGTTGGGACAGGGGCAATTTATTGAAGTAATAATGTCTTCAAACAGGTGATGTCAACAGGTAATTGTAATCATGATTTGTTACAAAAGCAGCATCTGGAAAAAAAACTGAGTATCTGATGAGCAGAGGTGGCCAGAGAATCTCCAGTTTATCTAAAAATGTTTGAGAAAAATTATTGAGAAGTTTAAAAACAATGTTCCTCTAAGAATGGTTGCAAGGGATTTGCATATTTGTCCCTGTGTACTGCATAACATCATTAAATGAATTAAGCAATATGGAAATATTTGAGCATGTAAAGACCCAGGGGTGCAAGCTTAAACTTTACACCTGTGATTTTCGATCCCTGTTTACTGTTTAAAAATTATGGTTTTTAATTTACCATGTTTACCATGTCCAGAAGGGGCATTCACTTCTCTGGGCTCAGAGGCAAACAGGTCATCTTTTCCAGGGACGTTCATGCATTACAAAGGCATGGATGAAAAGTGTGCAGGCCTGCCTGCAGTCCTGACCTGTACCTAACAGAAAATATGTAGAGAATATTGAAACAAAAATGTCATGACCAATGATGACCACGTGCTGTTGCACATCTTAAGACATGTTTGCAGAAATAATTAGAAAGAATAACACTTATAACAATAAATCCTCTGTGGCAAAACTTATTTTAAGTGTGGTGAACACCAATGGCATCATTACAAAATGCTTTACTGACACAACTTTTTTGGAATGTGTTGCAAAATGAATGTTTATTACCAAATTAATTAAGTTGACCAAACAAAACATGAAACATCTCAGATTCATACTGTCTATACAGAAATAAAAGTCAAACTTAATGTAAAAGCCACTGTGCATTTTTAAAACTGTCGCAATATTTTTCTGATTTAAGGTGGTATAAGGTTGGAAAATATAAAGAAGGGAATTTCAGACAACTCTTATTTTCCCATTGAAAACCTGTAGGGTGAGAAAGTCCACATAAAATAATATTGAACCCAGAATGGTCTGTATTCTGCACTGCCATCAAGCCTAATAAGAAGAGAATCAGTGCTGATGAATGTACAAGGGGATACTGACCTAGTATTTTTTTTTTTCATATTTTTTATCTGCCTTTACCCAATTATCATGGATTAACTGCACGTCAGACCAAATCCAATACCAATCCAGTGTCTTAGACCATTATCTGGTCGGCATGGTAGCACAGCGGTAAGATGCTGAAAGTGAAGTTACACAGGAAATCATTAAGAAGCCTTGGTGTAGTGACTTGTTTTTGTTTTGTTTTTTTCTTCTTCACAGGTTATCACTTTGGAGGGATGGGTGGACATCATGTACTATGTAATGGATGCCCATTCCTTTTACAATTTTATATATTTTATATTGCTCATTATAGTAAGTGTGTTTCTTTCATAACTATGTATGTTTTATTAGCTGCTTTCTGTGCAGTCTAGAATGGGACAGTGAAAGATAAAATGCTCTGCATTCTCCAGGTGGGCTCCTTCTTCATGATCAATTTGTGCCTGGTTGTAATCGCTACTCAGTTCTCTGAGACAAAACAGAGGGAGAACCAACTTATGCAGGAGCAGCGTGCACGTTATTTGTCCAACGACAGCACACTGGCCAGCTACTCAGAACCTGGCAGCTGCTATGAAGAGATGTTGAGATACATTAGTCATTTGTACCGCAAGGTGAAGCGTCGCATGTCCCGCATCTATCATGGTTGGCAGAGCAAGCGCAGGAAAAAGGTCAACCCCAACAGCAGCAGCCTGCCCACAGAAGGTGGGGCCAATGGACATCGCAGACAGAGGAACAGTGGGCACTGGGCACGCTCTGTTCGTAATCTTATCCAGCACCACCAGAACCACCACTGTCACCTCAGTAACGGCAGCCCGAGCCCGCAGGTCGGGGCAGAGAATGCAGAGGTTTTGGAAATGAGGTTTATCTCATCAGGAGTGCACTTGAAGTTACCCTCACAGCCAGCTTCTGGCTTAGATATTTCACCAGGAGCCCAGTCAATGCCCAGTATCTTTCAAAGTGACATTCCAGAGCCTTCAAAGATCTGCACGGCGACCACAGCTGGTGTGACTTCTCTTGGGAGACTTAATGGGGGCATGAACTATCCTACCATTTTGCCATCCTTCATCTGCAACTACGTAGGCAGGAAAGCTGCAGCCAAAGGGAGAGGTGAGGCCAGAAACAGCACAGAGGATATGGTGGATCCATTTCAGAAACTGCAGCAGCTCACACAAGATCGCTGTAAGAACTATTGTTTGGTTACACTTTACACAAGTTTCATTGATTACATACCACATTAGGAGCATTGAGACAAAAGATGTGAGATTTTATAGCTATAGTTTTTTATAGATTGGATATATAGCATGTTACCTGAGGACATGGGTAATAATTATGACTAATTTAGAATAATAGATCTTTGTATAAATTGCCCAGGCATGACTGTGAAGTGAATGCACTTTAGGGTTGCCTTGGCCATTAGGGTTGGGCAGCATGATGATATTTCGGGACTGCCGTATTCAAAAATAGTGACACACCAAATTTCTGTTTTACGTACTGGATTTCCCTGCACCACTAGAGGAGTCAAAATCCTCAGACAAGGCCGCTATTATTAACACTTAATATTCATCAGATGATACTTTTTGCACAAATCAAATATACTTGAAAATTTGAAAAATAAAAATCTGAAAAAGTATGGAAAATGCATATAAAAACGCAGCGTATATTACATTTGCTTTGCTTTTTATTTCATTGCAGACAGTATGGACCTGAGATATTTCATGTTTTGTCTAATCAACTTAATTTCATCTCTTAATAAACAACTGTTTCTGCATTTACGACAAAAAAATTGGAATGCTAAAGCATTTACCACTTTGTTATGTTGCCATTCCTAATGACCACACTTAAAGACACCACACTTAAGACAGCAACAGTATGGAGACAGCATTGTTGTTTCAAAATTCTCTGCACATTCTCCTTTGTTGCCAGTCCAGTACTTGTACCCTCTTCTTACATAGCCATGCCTTTGTGTGTGCAGCATGTGGTTTTTTATTGTCTTATTGAAAAATTAATCTACGTCTATGGAACATATGAAGTTTTGAAGGCAGCATATCATGTTCAAAGATATGCATTAATGTTGCAATCACAGAAGTGTAGAGTGGCATTTGGAGATCATCTGCCCATCTTTGCTCATCAAAGACTCAGCCTTTCTCAGATACTGTTTCTGTACCAAATCATTATTACAATTGTTAGGGTTTCTACCTTCCCCTGGTCACCATAACAGAGCCATCGGTGGGACGGCTTTATATCCACTATCTTAATTATGTTCAGATCCTGAACAGCTGCTTCACGTCCTATAAAGGCGTGGTTTTTGGCGCTGTTCGGGGCCAGGTCATCATCATTCTCTCGGGATTCCATCTCCGTTTGGTTGGTGTGTCTGACCACCGGCGCCCTTGCGCCCTTCCACGTTCCCTAGAGATAGTGGTAAAGTCCGGGGGCTTATTGGGTTTATTATCGTGTTCTTTTGTGTGGTATTTACACTCGTGCTATAAGCGCGCCCTGACCTTATATGCTCGCCTTTTTGCGCTTTAGCCACTTCCGCGATTTCTTCGCCCTCCTCGCCCTGCATGTGCGTTAGAGCTCACGCTCGCCCTCTGGCGCTGCGGCGTCCTTTTCCACTCATTATTTAGTTTTTTATTGCATTTTCCAAACTCCCCCACCTTTTCCTGATTTGGGGTTGTTGTTGACTTCAACTTGCATCTTTAATGTTCCTACAAAATTTGTTGACAAGTTAATAGTCAGTGTGGTGAGGCTGTTAGATTAGAACTTTGTCTCTTCCATCTTTTAGCATAATGTTCCAATTATTTATTTATTTGTGGGGTACATTATAAACACACTATAAACTAATCTGTGAGTGCTTTGAGTTGTGCTGGAGAAGTAGTCTGTTTTAGTAATTAATTATTGCATGATGTATTTGAAATAGGGAAATTTTATTTTACAAATGCGGAGGTGGGTCGAATGTAATTAAAATGGAAAACGTTTACATTTTTAAATATTATAAATAGACTATTCAATGACTTGTTTCATTTCTTAACTGACATATATCTAAATAGGATTAAGAAATTATATATTTTATATCTCTCAGGAATAATAGATATTGATGATAATAGCCCCATCTATGGCTTTACATTTCCATTATTCATCTGTGATTTTAAAGGATATTTTAGCATGAAATATAATTTCAATAATGCACATCCCAAACCGCCTCTCAGTAGACTCTAGTCTAGTTAGTTTTGCATGTATGTGCCGAAACGCTAAATCACAAAACATACCATGAGTTGCATACTCTGTTATACTACTATATTTGCACTATTTGTGGGAAACATGGTCAGTGAGAGATGTTTGACATTCAGATTGTTATATTTTTGTTATAACGTTTCAATACTGTCATATGTGTACTGTAAGATTTCTAGTTGTCATTACCCAAAGGGACAATACTGTATACCATGCTATTATCAAAAGGTGGTATAAAAAATTACAGTATAAAAAAAACGTCTTTTCACTCAACCCTAACTTATTCATATAATACGAAAAAGTGTTTTACATTTCCTGAGGTTATTAACATGGAGCAGGTTAATTCTTACAGGCCTAGGGATGCAGAGGCTGTACAAATGACCGACAATTATTTGAGACAGGTCTAAAATAACATATACCCTCTAGTTAAATATCAAATACATCTCCATTCCATGTACAATTAATTCTGTCAGAATTTATGAGAAAATGTATAGCTAGTTATTAACAAGGCGACAGGAGAAATTACAAATTGCAGGTCAATAAATTAATAAATCTGTAGACCACCAGCTTAAAAAAAATTCAGATACTCTGGCATTTCTTTAGATTAAATATGCATTTTAGATTTAGCTTTCCCTGGCTAATTTATTGCATTTTTAATCTAAAAATTGACATCTAAACAGATCTTTACAAATCAACTAAACTTACTACAGTCTTGCACTGGAGCAGAAGTCATTTCTGTTCAGAATTCTTCTCAAAATCCTGACATGTTACTGGCAGAGATTTCTGTTTAGAACTTGAATAATCTTAACCTTAATTCAAAATTTTTGTTCTATAGTTGTTGTTTTTGGATGAGGCCCTGAAATAAAAGGCATTAATCAGGGACAGGAACAGGAACAGAACACCTGACAGGGTTGTGCTCTTCATCAGTGCTCATCTGTGTATGACTGCCAAGGTTGATGTCTGGCCAGCACGCACATATGTGATTGTTCTGCTTGTTCCGACCTGTTTTATTAGCTTAATTTAATTGCTATTGACACCTGTGTATTTCCCAGAACAGATACCCTAAGAAAGGACATAGAAACCAAACCTACTTAAAGGAATCCTGCGTAGAAACACACTTCAATCAAATACAACTGAACTACTTGCACTTGCACTTCTGTTCAGATGCAGTTTTGCCATGTTTTGTGCAAACTCCTCTATGTAATATGTATGAAACTGAAGTATGAGCCCTAACCTGCAGTTTGTTCATAGCAGATATATTCATTTATACAGATTTACACACTAAATAATATGTATTCCATCACATATTCTGCTTCATTTACATATTTACGTAGCTACGCAGCATGGTACGCATACGAGTTTTGGATAGCATTGTTGCCTCACAGTTCCAAGATCCCTGGTTCGATTCTGACCTTAGGACTGTGTGCCCTTTTGGAGTTTGCATGTCCTTTCTTTGTCCATTATGGTTACATTTGGGTACTCCTAAAATGTACTTTGGGTATGAGTGTGTGTATGAGCTCTGCAATGGATTGACAGCCTTTCTAGGGTTGTTCCTGCATTGCACCCTGTGCCACCGGCTGCGCACTGGCTTTCCCACAACTCTGATCAGTATGAATCGGATATGAAAATTAATAAATAAGTAAATAAATTACTGATGGCCAGGTTTGCATCTCACTTTTCGCCTCTTAACATGCTTGTGTGTTTCCTGTTATATCAGAATGAAACATCCAATTGATCTAAATGAGCTTCATTATCCAAGGGTAGCACAGAGAGGAGCAGGACGTTTTGGTATCTCACAGCTTTAATGACGTGGTTTAGGAACAGCTACTGTCACCTGTTAAAAATATTATGTGTTATACTGATTGGCTGCTCTGAATTGCCCCTAGTTCTGAGTGAGCTTAAATGTGAGAGTGATGCCATTTAATGGACTAACACCCTGTTCAGGATGTATTCCTGCTTTATGCCCAGGGAGACAACAGAGACACTGGTAGCTGCAGATGAGTTGGTGAATTGATTTACTTTTCAATACATTATTTTGCAATAAATTAAATGTAAATATAATACTGTAATGTATACAGTACCTTTTATTTAATGAAACAAATCTTACTGTCATTTAGTCACATGTAACTGTGTTATCAATAATTTACTCCAATGGTTATAGTAAATACTGTCATAAATAATAGACATGTGGCAAAATCCCCTTTCATGCACACTAACAGTACCAGAGTGCAGCTGAAATAAGGCAGACCTCACCTTTGCAGAACAGTCATATTTTTGGTACTGATCCTAGAACTCTGACTTACGAGTTTTGTTATGTGTTATTTAAGGTCACAGACACTTGCTGCAGCAGATGGCAGGTGCAGTGCCTTCTCCACTGCTCGTTGAGGTGCTTGGGTGCCCATATTGTGCGCGGGCCCTGGAAAACATTGAACTGGATTTTGCCGACTCTGAGTGCTCTCAATCCGAGGGAGAGATGGTGCATGAGTTCTCACGCAGGGCCGACTTCAAACTAGGGGGCTCGCATTATCACAAGAGGCCGGAAGAGCGCAGCCATCTGGCCCGGTACTGGGAAGACTTCAGGGACAGAATGAAACGCCTAGTGGATAGCAAATACTTCAATCGTGGAATTATGATTGCCATTCTCATCAATACCTTGAGCATGGGAATCGAACATCATGAGCAGGTGAGTGTAAAAATGGCTTGCATATCTTTGCATCTGTTGGTTGCCACTGTTCTGAAATCCCCCATAATGGATCATCCTAAGCTACCATTTGCAAAACGTGTCTGTTTCTTGTCCACTGTTGTCAAAACTATGAAATAGAATTACGGTTACTTGAGCAGAACTTTAAGCCAAGAAAAAAAAACTGTCAGGGGAAAAGACTTGTTTTCAAAAGTAAATTGGAACCATTCTGTATGTGTCTGGCTTGTATCAAGGGCTGAACAAGAAGTCTCATTGGTAGAGATTGTGGGGATTAGCTAGGTATTTCTTCTTCATTCATAAACACTAGAGAGGGACTCATAGCCTTATTGGGTTAAAGTATATATGGTTATGTAACTGTGCGCAGTGCTGCACTGCCTCCTCATGCTGCAGCTCCTCATACTGTGCCATGACCACGCTGCTTAGAAGTAGAGATCTATCATAGGCAGAATTCTGTGATTTAAGATTCATTTGATCTGATCTAGGTCTCAAGCAGAGAGATGTTTGTGTATGTCGGATATAACAAGCAGAATTTGATTTGTTGCCACTGTTACTATCTGAAAAGCTTAGCACTGTAAAAGCCCCATTTAGCAGATGGCACTCATTTCTGAATAACCAAGACTGACTGTCCTTCACAGTTTTCATATTTTTGTTCAGATCTCAGAACTGGCTTTCTAAAAAAGTTTTTAATAAACATAAAATGTGAATTTTGCTGTATGTGATGAGTCAGCCATGGGAAGATGTATTTTTACAATAAGTTGCCGAAATGCAGCTAACTCTGAAGAGAAGGAGAAGGTTAAATGCACAGAATGTTCTTGCTGCCTGATTTCGCAAAAGATATATTAACTTTCTTTGTGGAGTTTGAATGATTGCGTAGGTTTACCCTGGGCATGCCGGTTTCTTCCAATATTCACATGTTATTTGATATGTGTTAGATCATTTAAAGGGAGTAACAGAATAAATGTTTTTTTAATATGATGAACTGGTGCCCTGTCTAGGGTTGCTGCCAGTTAGTCATCAGTGCCCAAGCAACCCTGAAGTTCCTTAATGACTGTATGAATGTACTATATCCAAAACAGATTTAAAAAATGAATAAATAAAACTGTCTTAATCTGCAAATGGAGGAAACATGAAGTGTGGATTTTTTGGCAGTCTCGAACAGATTAATTCAATTTACATTATTCCTTATGAGATAAATTTACTCAGCACTTGTCATTTTCGGTTATTAAGCAAGCCTTTTGGAAATAATTAACGAAGCTAACCGAGGTACCACTGTATTAAACTCATCTGTGTATGATACATTAAACATATGATGAATTTGTTGAAATGTATCCCCATCGTAAATTAGGGAGCACCTGTGCAAAACTACATTTAATACATATAATGTCTTATACAATGTGGATTTCGGGGGTGTCTGGCACAAATGAACATAAGCGTTCTGTTTAATTATGTTACCAGTCATCTCAATATTATTATGTTAATAATAATTAATGTAATTATTGTAATCAATAATTAATAGGTAGAGATCACACTATGGAAGTTATACCCTTTGTAATATCCAATGACTGATACAAAACAATTGCAAATTGGTCAGTAATTGTGTTTAGTTTAATTATTGCAATGTAAACACTCAATTTGTCAGACAACAAATTAGGCTTGATGTGTGCCAGATTTGTGCAATATAGTGGTGCTTAATAGTTCCATGTGCTATTCAGCAAAAAATGTTTAAGTTCATGCTGAGACCTTAAGTTTATTTATTTTTTTCAAATTGTGAACTGTCTACTGCCAAGTTTTTACAAAGTGGCTGTTACATTTATAGCACAACCCCAATACCATTGAAGTTGGGATGTTGTGTAAAACATAAATAAAAACAGAATATAATAATTCACAAATCCTTTTGAACCCATATTTAATTAAATACAGTACAAAAACAAGATATTTAATGTTCAAACAGATACACTTTATTGTTATTTTGTAAATATTTACAAACTCATAATTTGATACCTGCAACACATTCCACAACAGTTGGGACAGGGGCAACAAAAGACTGGAAAAGTTGAGGAATGCTCAAAAACTCATGATTGGGTATAAAGGGAGCATCCCCAAAAGGCTGTCTTTCACAAGCAAGGATGGGGTGAGACTCACCACTTTGTAAACAACTGCGTGAGCAAAAAGTCCAACAGTTTAAGAACAACATGAAGAGATCTCTGCGAGTAAGTAGCAAGTCCGAAAACCAACATTGAATGCCAACATTAACCTTTGATCCCTCAGGCGGCACTGTTTAAAAACACTTCAGAAAACCATTGTTGGTGAACACAGCTTTATCTCTCCATCTACAAGTTAAAACACTACCATGCAAAGTGATAGCCATACAGAGGGTACGGGAAGTATTCAGACCCCTTTAAATTTATCACTCTTTGTTTCATTGCAGCCTTTTGCTAAAATTAAAAAAATGTACATTATTTCTCATTAATGTACACTCAGCATTCCATCTTTACACAAAAAATAGACATGTAGAAATGTTTGCAAATGTATTAAAAAAGAAAAACTAAAATATGACATGGTCATAAGTATTCAGCCCCTTTGCTCAGTATTTAGTAGAAGCTCCCTTTTGAATTAGTACAGTCATGAGTCTTCTTGGGAATGATAAAACAAGTTTTTCACACCTTAATTTGGGGATTCTCTGCCATTCTTCCTTGCAGATCCTCTTCAGTTCCATCAGTTTGGATGGTGAAAGTTAGTTGACAGCCATTTTCTTGTTACTCTATAGATGCTCAATTGGGTTTAGGTCAGGGCTCTGGCTGGGCCAGTCAAGAATGGTCACAGAGATGTTCCAAAGCCAATCCTTTGTTATTTTAGCTGTGTGCTTATGGTCATTGTCTTGTTGAAATGTGAACCTTCAGCCCAGTCTGAACACTCTGGATGAGGTTTTCTTCCACGATATGTCTGAACTTCATCTTTCATTCAATTGCAACCAGTCGTCCTGGAAGGCAATTGGTGACAGCATGCTGATGCAGTGGTTAGCACTGCCATATAACAGCTCTGAGATCCCCGGT